>PVKE010030052.1:0-19865 GCA_004027555.1 Craseonycteris thonglongyai
AGGAGTGGGAGGTGAGGAGGGAGAGTGCACCAGCATTATGGACACACTAAATAGTTTGGTGGTTACCCGGAGAGGGGCGAGGAGGGGGTAGGAAAACTTGTTGGGGTAGGTGGGCATGGGTACCAGATATATGGGGTTGGAGGGGGACCTGATTCTAGGAGGTGGGCACATAATGTGATGCATGGGTGATGTGATGTGGTCTTGTACTTCTGGAAACTACCTAATTGTTACCAACCAATGTCACCCCATTAAATTTAACAATAAAATATAATAAAAAAAAAAAGAAAAGAAATGACGCTTGGGTGAGGATAGAAAGGTAGATATGAAGTTCAATACATTCAACAGCTTGGGTAGGGGGATAAGATGGCAAAACTCACTCAATGAGAGAAGACCAGCACATGAAATACATGGATACATGAAATAGTAGTGTGATGTTATGGAAACCACTAATGCTGGTGTATTTCTCCAACATAGGTATCAATGTGGGGGGGTTGGGGGTGGCAGGAAGTGAGTCTAGAAATGTGGGCAAGTGCCAATTCATAAGGTACCTCATATAAGCTGATAAAGGGAAAATATTTTACCTATAAATCAATATTTCTCAAGGTCACCCTTCAATATACCCTGACAGACAGAGTGAGAAATAAACTCTGAGGTTGTGACACCATACATCAGAGTCGAAAGACCTCATGTGGGACATTTTTTGAAGCTTATGGCTTTGTTTAAAATGCATGCAAATTTGCTTTCAATTATATAATACAATTATGCTTATTTTAATATGTAAATTATTGTTTTAAATTATTTCTCACTCAAGAAAATCCATGTTTTGGAATGATTTGTGTGCTTCATCTTTGACAAAGTACCCTGTGTTTGAGAAGTTCAGCTGAAGATGGTGGGGCAAGAGTCAAAGCAATGCTTTGATTATATTTACCTCTTTGCATGATAGTTTTGGAGGAGAGAGAAGAGAAAAATACTCCAAACCAGACTAGAATTGATAATGGCCACACTAAAGCAATGATAGATGCGAGAACAGAGAAATGATTTTAGAAATATGTGTAAGGACAATTAACTAGTTATCAAATGAATGTAAGGAATAATAAAGTGGACCAAAGTGAGGCTGCATATCAATTAATGATAGGGCAATCTCATCAACTGGGATAAAAAATGTAGGAGAAAAAGGCTTTCCAATAATTTTCAAGAACTCCCTTATTAGAAAGTCCCAAGATAGAGACCCTAAGTCCATGACAATTAAGGACATGAAATCAACATTTTCACTTTCAACTAAATCTCACTATTATTCTTGATTTTCTTTCATAGTTTTTGAAAGTCTTTCCTCCTGGAATTTGAAAATAATACCTGTGTACTGTAAAAATATTTTTAAATTCAAGGTTGTTATTTAAAAAAAATAGAAAGTAATAAGCACTGGTAAGGATGTGGAGAAACTGGAACTCTTGTGTATTATTGGTGGAAATGTAAAACAGTACAGCTTATAGGAGAAACAGAATTGAGGTTCCTCAAAAAATTAAAAGTAGAACAACTATATGATCCAACAATTCCACTTTTTTTTTTTAAAGATTTATTTTTATTGTTTTTGACAGAGACACAGGGAGACAAAGAGAAGGGGGAGGACCCAGAGCAGCCTCCATAGTTCTATGTCATCAGTTTTCAACATGGTTTCACTCCACACAGGTGGGTGGGGACCGCACAGGGCAGGGAACAGGCCAGGGGCCTCCCACACGGGAAGCTTGTCCTGGTGAGAATCGAAATGGGGCTACACCCCAGTTCAGCATATGAGTCCACACGGGTCAGATCCAGAATTCAATCATCGGTCCCCAGAGCTGCAAAGTGAGTGCCTAACCCACTGAGCCATCCTGGCTTCCCCTCCACTTTTGAGTATTATACCCCCCAAAATTGAAAACAGAAACTTCAATGGGTATTTGCACACCCATGTTTACAGCTGCATTATTCACAATGGCAAAAGGTGGAAACAACCAAAGTGTCCACTAACAGCTAAATGGATAGATAAAATGCAATCTATACATACGATGAAATATTACTTAACCTTAAGAGGCTTTTAAAAAGCTCATTATAAAAAGTTAAAGAAAGTGACTAGCTTATTTCACTTTTTAATTATTCTATTAGAAAAGACTAAATAAAACAAATAAAACAAAATAAATACGGTAAATTTTCCTGAAATGATTTTTTAAATGATCAATTACTTACCCACTAGTTGATAATGCTTCTTTATCATGAATCATTTTCATATTTATACAAAGAGTATTATAGGAGCTTGTCTCCTGTCACATGAAGATGTGTGGAAGGAGAAGCTATGTAGAGCTAAACATACTGGCTTTCAGTAAAGTGACCTGTGTTGAGTCTAAGATCCACACTTTCTGATTGTAAACTTGGAGAAGAGATTTAATCTTTATTAGCTTGGTTTTTCTACATATAAAAGAGAAATAATGATATTAGCCACCTCATGGGATTGTTTCCAGGCTTAGAAATGGAGGCCTTGCAAAATACCTTGAATACAATTAGTGCATAGGTAATGTTAGCTATATTATTACACTGTAATTTGGTATATATATTCACAAATTTGTCTTGACTCCATCATAGTAAAGTAGTTGGTTCCTACAATTTTCAAGCACTTCATCATAGAGAAGTATCAGGGCTGAGACTATATGACTGTGTAGTTTGCAGAGCTCTTTCGCATATGTTATTGATTTCTTTTTGATCCACAGAGTAACTCTATGACACCAGATATTTTTTCTCCCCTATGGAGATGAGGAAATTCTTAAAGGTCACAGAAGTTTTAAGGCAAAGCCTTGGGACTTTGCTAAAAGCATTTGACTTCCAAATTGAGTGTGTTTTCTGATTTATCATGCTGCCTTTGGGAATGGAATCTCTTATATAGCTGTATAAACTGTGAACACAGTCTTTTCATTTAGGAAAGTGTTTATTTTAAGCATAAAAAATCTATCTATGCTTCTAGGGCAGTCCACATGTCCATAATTGAGATATTTCTATCTCTTAAAGTATGAACAGGAGAGAATAAAGAACCCACTGGTTTAATGTATATAATAATGCAGGTGCTTAAGTTATCCCTCCATAAAATTTCAGGAGGATTCAGGAGCTTTCCTGTGAAAGTGGTGTCAAAAATAATTATAACACCTGACTTGGGACAGACATTCTTCAGACTTCTTCTATCTGGTGGGAGCTCTCCAGGAAGCCTACTCTCATCACAACAAGGTGTTACGAGAGAGAGATTTTCTTCTGAGCAGCCAAGTTGTACAGAAATTCCCAGATGGGAGAAAGTATATTTAAAGTGTTTCTTGGTTGTTAAGTAGTAACTAGAACCTTCTTGCTGAACATAAATTGGCTCTTTCCATCTTTCCTGCCCTGGTTTATCATGTTAACTTTTTCTACAAGTTGAATATTTCAATTGAATCACACATGGTTAACGAATTATGTTATGTTTCAAATCCTTATTAATCATTTACAATTGCAATTACCCCAAAATGCTATTTTTTCCCTTTATTATCCAGAATTAGCCATATATCCCATAATATGTTCCATATTTCCAATGTATTGAGGAAATTCAATCATCAACTTTAAAAAATCATATTGAAACTAGCCTTTTAAGTCAAACTCCATGTAATCATAAATCCTCTTCAGAAGCTTCGGCATGTAGCCTGGAAATAAGTTCCCATTTATTTTGCTGAATGCTAATAACCTGAATAAATTTCAACTTAGTCTGAAAATAAACCTCATTCACAGAGAAAGATTACTAAATCATCATATGAGATCTGACAATTAAATTCGCGAACTTGCCAATGTGCACTTACGTTGGCAGCGCTGTACAAACAACTTGGTAAGGTTTTATAATCTTGGTATATCAGTGTCTCACAGCTCTGTTCATGTTGACATGTGGCCGTGTCTTGCTGAGTGTCATTTGTTATTGTTGTTGCATATTTTTGTGTGCCGTTGTGAAAATGTCAGAGCTTGAATTAGAGCTGGGGATAGAAGTTTAATAAACATTAAACTTCTGTTAAATTTGGCAAGAATGGAAGTGACTTCAGGGACATCTTATTCCAAGTTTATGGGGATAATGCCACAAAGAAAATGTCAGTGTACAAATGGATTAAACATTTTTTCTGAGGGAAGAGAAAGTGTCACTGATGAGAGATCATAGTGGACAATAATGAGCAGAAGTGATGAAAACATTGCCAACATTTGTTGAATTGTGTATCAAAATCATCAGCTGACTGTGAGAAGCATAGCAGACCAAGTAAACATCACTAGAGAAACAGGAAAATCTTCACTGAAAATCTTGGCATGGGAAAGATGTGTGCAAAATGGTTTGGAAGGATCTTACCAATGAACAAAAGCAAGGGAGAGTCAAAGTTTTCCAAGACCTTCTGAAGAAGCAAGATGATGTTTTGGGTCCTGTTATCACTGGTGAAACGTGAGTGTACCAATACAAGCCCAAAACAAAGCGTCAAAGTTCACAGTGGAAGTCAGCCAATTCTCCATGACCTTAAAAGTTCTCAGTCCAAACCAAGAGTCAAAATGATGTTGCTAACATTTTTTTTATATCAGAGGGGTTAGTTCTTTATGAATTTGTGCAACTGGATAGTCAACCACTACTTGGAAGTGCTGAAAAGGTTGCATGAAAAAGTGAGACAAAAATGACCTGAACTTTTCACCAACTCATGGCTCTTGCATCATGACAACGCAGCAGCTCATAAGGCACTTTTTGTGACGAAGTTTTTAGCCAGGAAACAAATAACTGTATTGGAACATCCTCCCTACTCACTTGATCTGACCGCCAATGAATTTATTTATTTTTTTATCCAAAGATAAAGGAAATATTAAAAGGAAGACATTTTGATGACATTGAAGACATCAAGGAAAGTACAATGGTGGCTCTGATGGTCATTCCAGAAAGAGCCCCAAAATTGATTTGGAGGGTAGACTAGGTGCTGGAGTCAGTGCATAGCTTCCCAAGGGGAGTACTTTAAAGGTCACATAGTGATATTAAGCAATGAGGTATATAGCATATTTTCTAGGATGAGTTCTCAAACTTAATTGTCAGACGTCATAGAAATGAGATCTAAAGTATTTGTTGCTGGATTAAATTTCAAAGTTGTAATTTATTATCCTGCCACGTATTGATTTACTCAGCCATGTAATTTATTCACTGTAGTGGACCGGTGTCTTTGTCTTATTTTTGCTTCACAGCTTGCATTCAATTTTCTTTTGGAACCAGTAACTCTACTACTTTCTGAAGATCTACTGCCTATACTCCATGTTGCTCTCTTAATGTGAACTCTACTTCTGGCTCCAGGGATGAACATGTTACTCAAGCCCAGTGAGTCAGAGTATCTTATACTCCTTGGCTTGAGTGATTACTTTAAGAATGGGCATGTGGCTGGGATAGCTATGATTGAACATTTGCCTCACAATGGTGAGGTCCAGGGTTCTATTCCAGATCCCAGCCCATGCAACCTCATATGCTGAGCTACAGCACAACTGTTAACAATTGAGATGGCTCCATGGCAAAGTTTCCCACTTCCCATGTGGGAGCCTCCTGGTTTGCTTCTTGTCTCACGTAACCCCACATCCACCTGCATGAAACGAAACCACGTCACAACTAATAATGCATAACTGTGGAGACTGCTCTGAGCCCATCCCCTCAGATCCCGCTTTCTTACCTTCTCTCAAATAATACAAATACAATCTTTTTAAAAATCTATTTTAAAGAAGAATGGGTATATGGTGCAATCAGGTAATGGCGTTTAATAAAGATTTTGGTGGGGATGGAACTTCAGAGAGAGAAAGGCTCTCTTTTCCACTGAGCCTGAGAGAGTGTATGCATTGAGTTGTAAGCAATCTTGTTTGCTACCAGGAATCATCTGAGAGTAAAACCAAGATGCAAGAGAAGAGCTAGGGAATGGAAAGTAGTTGGGTCCTGGTGTTCTCCTTTGAAACCTTGGATACAGTTAGTTTGCAAACCAGGCCTGCTCTTGGATATTAACCTTTGACCTAATTGTGAAACAGTTATTAAAATTTTTTCCAAAGACTTTATAGCTTAAAAGATAATACAAATCAGCAAATATAGTATAGTGTGATGAACATTAAGTCAAAATAAGGCACTATGGGGGGAATTAGGGATGCCTTGGAAATGTCAGATAAGACCTTCAGAATGAGGTGACTCCTTCTAGTTGATCCATCTATTTGAGTCCTAAAAGAAGGGTCCTAAAAGAAAGTGGAGATTATTTGGGAGGAGGAGGAAGGTGAAGAGAGGAAGGGATGGCTGTTAATGGTCCTAAGAAAATAGCCTGTGAAAAATGCTAGAGACCCAAGTAAAGATGTTCAAGTAGCATTGAGCAATTCAATATAACAGGACCATAAATTTAAGAAGTGAGAAAAGTATTTGGAGTTATTAGAAACCAAACTGGTGGAATAAAAAGAAAATGAAAAAGATTCCTATCCCCCTATTTTTAAAAAGGTGAAAAAGATTCTTATACACCTATTTTGTGTTTTAGAAATATGATTCATAGCATGTGGAGAAATGATTTGAGAGGCAACAAAATTGAAGGTGATAGAATATGTTAGGGGAGAAATGATGGTCACATGGTCTGATGTAAGTAATAGCTTTGTTAATGAAGAGAATCAAATGGATTTCAAATGGATTTTGGGTGGATAAAAAAGCAAGTCTTCTGATTGACTGGACGTGGAAGAAACCCAGGATGTGTAAGAAATAAAAATATGAGAGAGAGGTTTGGTAGCTAAGTTCTCCTCCAACACTAAACATCTACTCTCTGAAAGGACTGCTCCTTCTTTTGTGATCACTCACAGTAAATGATATCACCAGCCACCCAACTGTTCAAGTCTCACCTCATTAAGTTCTTTATCTTCCTTGCCTTGTAGGTGCATGTATTACTGTTTCCTGGTAGTTACTGTTGAGAAAATAAAACAATTATGACAACAAAATTCTCCTTTGTACTAATATTGAAAACAGAGAGAACACAATTTATTAGTGGGAAACTAGCAATAGATGCATTTGCAATAAGATAGTGCAAAAGCAACTACAAATTCTGGACAGAATTTCACACAAATTTACACAGTAAATTAGATGGAAGAACATGTACTTCTCTTGTCATCTCAAGAGACAAACAATGCACCTGTGATTGCTACCTCTTGAAAGGGTTCTATGTTCGTTCTCAAAATATGTGTTCATAGTTCAAAGAGTCAGAAGGCCTATGACCTTACACTATAAAATAAAAATGTCAGGCCTCTTTTTGGGCCATTATTAGTTTTTAAGGAGAAATCCTAAGAACAGGATGGTGGAGAGGCAGCCACTTCCTTTTTCTTTACTAAACAAAGAAAATGTCATCACTTTACTCTTGCTTCACCAAGCTCTCTCTGACTGTTACATTCCAGCCAGTTCAACCTACCTCTTTTTCTTCCTCTGAATTTAATACCTGAGATTAACTTTGATATTATTTAACGCAGGGTAAAGGACATATGAGACACTAACTTTCTGACAAGTTCAGAGAATTCCAAAGCCCCACTCAAGTTGCTGGCTACTTCGTAAAAGTCAGAAGTCCAATCATACATATTAACTGTGTACCTCCACATATTTTCAAACAAGGTACAACACCAAATTCACTCTGGAGTGGACAGGGTCAGGGTCTGTGAACAACAATGATACCAGGCAATAGACACTTGTTTTCTTATTTATTTATTTATTTATTTATTTATTTATTATATATTTTTTTTCTTCTCTGGACTCCTAGTGTCTTAGTTTTTTAATGAACTGCCAGAACAAAGAGCGTGAAGCTGAGGAAGGTCTAATTTGTTCTCCTCTGGTTCATTTTACAAATACCTTTCAAGGATGTGTATCAGAAAGAAAGGTGGTGGGAAGCCAGGATGGCTCAGTGGGTTAAGCGCTTACTTTGCAGTGCCGGGGACCAAGGATCGAATCCTGGCCCCGGCCCATGTGGATCCATATGCTGAACTGGGGAGTGCCCCCAGTTCAGTTCTCTCTCTGTCTCTGTATCTCTCTCTCTCTCTCTCCCTCTCTTTCTCTGTCAAAAACAATAAACAAACAAACAAACAAACAAATAAATAAATACATAAACAAACAAACAAATAAATAAATAAAGGTGGCAAGGAGTGCATCCTAGTCAGGTATGTAGATATTCTTTCTCAAGTCAACAAGTTTTCTTACAATACAGCTATGTAAGGCTGTGTTAGTGACCTGTCACCCGCAGTGTAGACCAATCTCTGGGTTCTACCTGTTACCTGCCCTGCTAGTTCCTGGGGAGACTTCAGCTGTTTTACAGAAACTTTTCTGAACCATGGCTAGGGTGAGATTCTGAACAGTGACTGTGGCTGTCATTTGGGGATGTTATTATTGTCCAAATAACTTTGGTTGATACTTGAGAGGGAAAAGTCTTTGCATTTATGTACTGAGGTAGTCTGTAAAAACATCATTACAAGTAAGAACTTTTGATGATGTCATAGGTAGACCACTGAGAGGATTTTGACATAAGATAAAAATCTTTTTAAATATCTTCTACCATTCTTGCTTTTTCTCCAAAGTATTTTGCCCACATAGCATTTGTCATACTTCTCATTTCTTTCCTTGCGTCTCCTTCCATTTTCTTCATCTTTTCTTTTCCACCTCACTTTTGACAACACACTTCAGCCTTCTCTCCGGTCCTTTTCCTCTGGGTCCATCTATCCTATTCAAAGATATTTATTGTTCTTTTGTCTTCTCTAAAATGTATCCTCAACAGTTACAAAGCTTAGTAACTTGAAGGGACCACCTTTCTTAGAGGACTGAAAAGAAAGAACTGTATAAACTTAACTATTTAATACACAGTTTTTCCTGTCATTTATAAAACTGTCTATTTTTTTAATCTTACTATGAGAACCTGTTTAAAACCATTCCTATCTCATATTATAGAACTGACAAGGAACCAGTAAAAACTCCAATACCTCTCCTTGGCTTTGATAGAGAAGAAACTGACCATGAAGTATCCCGACTATTTGCAAACTGCAACATTCTCGAAGACCAGAATGACTAGATTTTTTTACAGTTCTCTCAAGTAACTATAAGTCTTTACTATTTCAGATTTATTTACCAAATCCAAAAATAGTCTCCTTCATGGAGATTAGCTGGAAGAAAAATATCAATAACTTTATTGGTCATTGAGGATCTTCATTTTTTTTTTTAATAATATGCTGTTTCTTTTTTATTTGCTCTTTTTTTTACTGTTAAATTTAATGGGGTGACATTGGTTGGTAACAATTAGATAGTTTCCAGATGTACAAGTCCACATCACGTCACCCATGCATCGCATTATGTGCCCACCACCCAGAATCAGCTCCCCTTCCATCACCATATATCTGGTGCCCACTCCCACCTCCCCCCACAACTCTCCCTGCCCCCTCCTCCCCCCTCTCCAGGTAACCATCAAACCATTGAATGTGTCCATAATGCTGGTGCCCTCTCCTGCCTCCCTTCCTGAAGGACTCCTCAACTCTTTAGTAGAAAACATTAGTTGACAGTTTATACTACCAGATTCACTGATCCTCTTGCCTGAAGATCCTTAACTTGCTATGCCCATCCATTCTGAAGTGTTATACCATGATTCTTACCCAATCCTAACCAAGCCCCTATATTAAAAAGACCACCTTAAACTAACTTCAAAATCTCAATTAAAATCCCAATTTTGGCCTTTGAGGACAACAAAGCTCAGTGAGGTAAGTTACATAGAAAGCAATGAACTCAACTGTAATCAACAAGCTATATTGTTGACATTTTGAAGAATTAACATTTGACACTTGCAATTTAAGACAAAGAGGAAGTCTGTTGAAGCTATTATGTCACCTTGAGATTGTTAAAAATATGGACTCAGAATATGAAGAACCTGTGAACACTCAGAACTATTCCAACATGAGAACTCCGCGCATTACACCTCAGAAACACTGGGGTTTAAGCAGACATAAAAATTAAAAAACATCAGTTCTTTCCTAAGCAAGAGGTACGTATTTCAAAAATAATTATAAACGTAAGAACCTCTTACCATCCAGAATATTAATTCTTGCACATTTATATAATTTTTTGCTTCTCTTTGGGAACCTCAAACACCACTTTTAATTGCTGAGCTCAACACATTATGAAAATTAAAAAAACACCAGAATGTTCAAAAAGTTACTGTCTTTAATATTTCAGAATATATTATCTATACATAAAATTTATATATACGTGTATTTGGCCTTGATGAGAGATGCAGTAATAGATGGTAAACTGTTTATATTTTTGAACACCAATACATGCTAATCTGGTGGTGTCCTTTAAAAAATACAGTGAATCTTCCTTTTTTCATTTTTTTTTTGCTATTCATCATGTTAATCAGGCAATGGAATGTACCCCTTGCCTTAGGTTAGACTCTCAACTTGACTTTATCTCTTAGGTTCAATTTTCCTTATATTTAAAGTAAAAGAAATAATCTCTATTGGATTGTTTACAAGACTGAATTTGTAATATATAAATACACAGTATACACTCAGTAACATGAAACTGAATTTGTGACATACAAATACATAGCAGACACTCAGCAATGTTAATTTCATATTTCTTTCACTGTGATTTCCTTTGTTTGAAAGGGAGAAGTAGGCATTTGGTTTTCTTTTCCAAAAAAACTGATGTAAATATGATCTTAAGGTAAATTTATCTTATTAGTTGTTGAAACATTTATGCTACCTAACTTCAGATGTTCAGTTTTAGTTGTTGCTGTTGGAGGGGGCACTATTTTTCTTCATACTTTCTCCATGAAATCTGTTTGGTTTTTAACTTTACTTCAACCATTCTGCCCAAAATAACACTATTTGTTGATCTTGTTAACCCAAATTTATTTTATAGCTATTTACTTAAAGTGGATTTCATTTGTGAACACTCAAAATGTCAAAAAAAAAAAAGGTAATTTTGGCAATGTTCTGGATTCTTATAAGTTCTACTCTCTTTGAAACTAAATATATGTTTATTTCTTTTCCTTTTGACTACACCTGTAAGGTGAAAAAAGCCTGTGATGATTAACTATTTATCATTTCAATTTGGATTGAGGATTGTTTTGGTCATTAAAAGCAGATGGCTGAAGCTGAAGAAAAACATGTAGCAGCTGATTAGTAGAAATAAATGAATTTGGAGATATCTTACTTCAGATAATAGATGGGTCAAACACAGTTTATACTTTGCTGTGTGTACTTTTAGTGTAATTGCAAACATGATGTTTGATAATATATCGTGAAGTAGGTGTTTGTTCTTCATCTTCTTTTGCTCTCTGTCCCATGACACAATGCTCACTTTCCTAGTACAACATGTGTTCCAACACATTAATTTCAGCTTGACTTGGTACTTAGGTCACCAGTGGTTGCTTGATAAGGATTTGCTTTGCTTGGGGGAACATCTTGAAGCTAAGCATTATGTGTTGCTCAAATTTTCCTTTACGGAGCTTATTACTGGCCAAAATTCAACATTCGAAGCTTAACGTTCAACAAAGTTCAGCCCCTATAAAATTCATCTGTTAGACTGATTAACAATTTTCAGTCTGATGATGAAAACAAAAGCCTTCATTAAGTAACACTAAGTTGTTCAGCAAGTTAGACATTTTAAAAACACGTTTATGGCCTAATTTCCATTTCCTCTTGGATTCATGTTAAATAAGATTTTAAACTCCGTTGGAACTGTAAAACTAATTTCAAAGGTGTGAATTCCTTTCTAATTTTAATAAACCTGGGTTAGGAGTTATATGGCCATAAAGGCTAAAGGATCTAGCCCTAAACGTTAACCTGCCAAGTCATTGAAAATTCATGTTCCATGAATGAAACTCAACAAAAATAATGAAATCTTTTCATGGAATTTTAAGTTATTTTCTAGGAAATATTTGGTAGGATGGAAAAAGTAAGGGAAGCAAAAAGCACATAACAGATACTCCTTTTCAGGACAGTCAACCTTTAGTCAAGAATTTAATTAACTTTTAAAAAATAGACCTATTTTTTCTTTGTATGTTTTTGCCTTGCTAGAGAAGGTAGTACATGATACCAGCTCTCGTATTTATTATTAAAGATTTCACCCTCCCACCCCCATCCACTCAAAAAAAGATATGTTTAAGTCTTAATTTCCAGTACATCAAAATGAATGTTATCTAGAAGTAGGGTCTTTGCAGATTCAACCAAGTTAAGATGAAGTGACTAGGGTGGACTCTAACCCAATTCAGTTCTTATAAAAAGGCCATCTGGATAAGGACACACAGAGGGAAAATGATGCAAGCCAAAGAATGCCAAGGATTGCTGCCCACCACCAAAGCTAGGAGGAGACAATGAAGGCTCTGCCCAGAGTCTCAGAGGGAGCACGACCCTGATGACACCTAAATTCATGACTGACAGCCTCTAGAATCGTGAGAGTACATTCCTGCTGTTTTAAGTCACTCAGTCTGTGGTACTTTGTTATGGTACTCTAGCAAAATAATTCCCAATGCATTGCCTATCATAAGATTCTTTCCTTTAGAAACAGATCTAGGGGAAGCCAGGATGGCTCAGTGGGTTAAGCGCTCACTTTGCAGCACCGGGGACCGAGGATCAAATCCCAGCCCCGGCCCCGGCCCGTGTGGACCCATATGCTGAACTGGGGAGCTTCCCCAGTTCAGTTCTCTCTCTCTTTCTCTCTCTCTCTCTCTCTCTCTCTCTCTCTCTGCCAAAAAAAAAAAAAAAAAAAAAAAAAAAAAAAGACTTCATTCTTAAAAAAGAAAAAAAAAAAGAAACGGATCTGGAAGAATACATTAATAATAAAGAATACAACATTTTGTTCTCATTAGTAGCTATTCTTTCTAGGTTTAAAAGTTGGGTTTTTTTTTAGGATTTATTTTATTGTTTTTGACAGAGACAGAGAAAAACAGAGACAGAGAGGATGGGGAGGACCCAGAGCAGTCTCCACAGTTGTAAATCATCAGTTTTCAACATGGTTTCATTTCACACAGGTGGGCGGGGGCTTCGCAGGGTGGGAACTGGGCTGGGAGTCTTTTGCATGGGAGGCATGCCCCTCAAGTCAGAGGCTGAACTGGGGGGTGAGAACTGAACTGGGGGCCTCCCACATGGGAAGCACACCCCATTTCAGCATATGGATCTGCATGGGTTGGGGCCAGGACTCAATCCTTGGTCCCTGGGCCTGGAAAGCGAGTGCTTAACTCGCTGACCCATCCTAACTTGCCCTATCTTTAAATGTTTTTAATGAGAAATTTCTATTACTACAAAAGCTACACATATTTTTTATGGAAAATGTTAAACACAGAGACAGATGGTCTGAATCGGTACTTGCCCCATACAGTACAGTGTATTCTCCACAGAGCCCCTAAAGTGAACTAGTTAAAATATTAATCCTGGGGATGCTGGGATGGCTCAGCAGGTTACATGTTTGTCTTGCAGCCCCGGAGTCCAAGGATCAAATCCTGGCCCCGGCCAGTGCAGACCCATATGCTGAAGTGGGATGTGGCCTCAGTTCAGTTCTCATTAGGGCAGTCTTCCCATGTGGGAGGCCTATGGGTCAGCCCCCAGCTCACAGGGACATGCCTCCCACGTGGGAGGCCCCCAGCCCAGTTCCTGCCCTGCGCTGCCCCCACCCACCTGTGTGGAACAAAACTATGTTGAGATTTGATGATGTGCAACTATGGAGACTGCTCTGGGCCCTCTCCTTCTCTCTCTCTCTCTCTCTCTCTCTCTCTCTCTCTCTCTCTCTCTCTCTCTGTCAAAAACAATAAATCTTTTTAAAAATAGAAGAAAATATTATTCTTGTCTCTTTTCTCATTAGAACGCTTCAATAGTTTCTTATTTCTTTCAGAACAAGAATCCACAAAACTATAGTGACCTATAATCCATATAAATCATTACATTAATGGTTTTCAATAAACTAGGCTCCATCCTAGATCAATTCAAACAGAACCTCTGAGGGTACAGACTGGGAGGTGGGTATGTTGAGACCTGCCTGAGGTGTATTCTAAGATGGAGAACTACCACCTGCAACAATTTCTCCTTCCTATTCATGAAACCTCTTAGTTTTGCCTCTGTTATCTCATTGACCTCACTGCCTATTATCCTCCATGGTTTTTGCTACAACCTAGCCATGCTGGCCTCCTTGCTGTTTCTTATAAACCTCAAGCATGTTCTCACTTGTTTGTTCTACTTGTACCTCCCATGACTGGCTCCTTCACTTTTCAGATCTGTGCTCGAAGGAAACCTTACCAGTGAAGCCTTTTATAACCCCTTTAAAAAATATTCCCCACATACCATACCCTTTTCTTGCCATAGTGTTCCTTTTCCCCTCATCTTTAGTTTTCTTTACATTGTTTACCAATCTATGACATATTGTGCGCTATTTACTTTTTGTTTGTCACATTCAACTTGACAGTAAGCTCCCTAGGGGCAAGAACTTTTTGTTGTTCATGTCTATATCCCCAACATAACATGCAACAAATAATAGGCACTCAGTATATATTTGTTGGACCAAAAAATAAACTGTGATAGGTTTGGGAATATGCTAAGACAGGAAATGAAATTGTATCCAAATAGATTTATGTAAGTTGTTTTTTGTGTGTGTGTGTGTGTGTGTGTTTTGTGTGTGTTAACACTACAGTTAATTCTGCCTATCAGGACTGTATTACTCTTTTTTATTATAATAAAATAAAACAATAGAGATATTCATGAACATTCTAAACTATGTTCAATATTTCCCTGACATTTTTATTTCTACCCCAAGGCATTTCTTCTTCTTGATGTTTTAGTCCTCTCATTTTCCTCCTTCTCTAAAAAATCTGGATCAGTCTTTTTTTCTTTTTTTCACCCTTTGCTCATACTTTGTGTATTGGTTTTGGCCCTGTTCTTATTACACCCCTATATATTCTTTTCTGTCCCCAATGGCTTCAGTGGTTCTCATATTGGCTGCCCTATAGAATATCTGGACAGCTTTTTAAAAACCAATGGGAACCAATAACTAGTTCCCACCATAGACCAATTGAATGAGAATCTCTGAGTCAAAGTTCTGGCCCTCATTTAAAAAATTCCTTGGGTCATTCTAATGGGCAGCCAGAATTGAAAAACCACTGATAGCTATTGAAAAGTTTTCAGATCACAGTTTGAACTTTTTCTGTACTCTGAGGAGTAATATAATATAAACATGATGTTAGTTAGCAAGATGAAGGATGGACCATAGAAATGAAAATCAAGTAGGGAGCGAGGGAAGCAAAAGAGTGAGCTATTGCAATACTTAGGGCCAGTGATGACTACCTGAATTTAGGACACTGGTGATGGGAGTGGAAGCAGATTATACAGACACTGGGGGGATGTATCTGTTACCTATTGTTGCATAACAAACACCCGATAATTTATGGCTTAAAAAAGCAACTGATTTATTTTGCTCAAAAATTTGCAATTTGTCCACGTCTCAGTGGGCATGGCCTGTTTATACTATGTGGTATCAGTGGGATGACTCAAAGGGGTCTAAAGGATCTAGTTTTTTGTTTTTTTCCCTAAGATTTATTTTATTGTTTTTTGAGAGAAGGTAAGAGAAAGACACACAGAGAGAATGCAGGAATGATGGCGCTGTGTGGGGCAGAACCAAACTGGGGGCCTCCCTTTTGGAAGACAGGTTACCAGTTGCAGAGTAGTTCAGCATGCGGGTTTGTGCTGGCAGGGCTGGGATTCAATCCCTGCACCTCATGGTTGCAAGGCAAATACTCAACCTGTTGAATTACCCTAGCATCCCAGGATCTAGTTTTAAGATGAGTTACATATCTGTCAAATTGGTGTTGGCTTCACTTTGAAGCTTAGCAAAAGCTGAGACTGAAAGCTCCTCTCTTCTCCTCTCCTCTTTTGTTTTGTTTTGTTTGTTGGTTTGTTTGTTTTTACAAATCTTGGCTCTGGCGTTTCCTCCCAAGAAGCCAGCCTTCACCTGCCTGGTCCTTCTCTCTCCAAGATGAGGGGCTGCTGGCCTGCCAACTGTGGGCTGTGGAATCGTCACCTCCATGCAGGCTGTGTTACAATGCCAGCCAAGAGGAAATAGGGATAGTCCTTGCAGCCTAGGCTGGGGACCAGCCCTGTTCTTGGGTCTCACTTCCCACTGTGTCAGGCTTTGCCTATCAGCCAAAGGCGCTGGGTGTTGGTACAGGTGACACACCTGGGCTCCTTCGTGTATACAGCCCTGGACCTGTGGAGGACATGTCCTCCCGACCTCTTGGAGGCTGTGTGCACAGGTGTGAGGGGAGAGCGGTGGAATGGGGGGGGGGGGGGGCTGCTGGGTAAGGCGCTCCTGGGCTTCTCCACCGACGACTCCTGCTCCTCGGGCCTGTGCCAGGCCCCAGATGAGGCAGGGCTGTCGGAGCAACAGTGACTGTGTGGTGGTTGTGCTGGCCACCTGTCTTTGCCTCCCCAGCCAGCGCGGGGCCTGGGCTCCTCCCATGACTCCTCTGCTCTGTCAGCATCTTCAATACCCCTGGTGGTGCTCCTTCTGGAGCTGCAGCTGCTGCTCCTTGAGGAGCTGCTCGAGCCCCTCCATGACCGCCTTCTTCTGGCTGGCCGAAGCCTCTCAGCTGTCCCTGCCACTTCTTCTCGAAGCCGAGAGCGAGCAGTGGCCGCTGGGCGCCGCCATCTTGCCACTCGTCATGGCGGCCGAGCACTCGGTGGGCAGACGCCTTGTTGCCTCAGAGGCTTCCTGGAGTGGAGGCTGAGAGCTGTGACTCCGCTTAGAACGCACCTCCGCACGGGCTCCTGCCCGGGCTTCTCGCAGTGCCAACTTGGCCGAGTTCCAGAACGGCGTTACAAGAGGACGAAGTGACCTGTACTTTCCTGACCTCGCCTCGAAAGTCACACAGCATCCCGTGCACTGCATTGGTGAGGCAGTCACAAGGCCCACTTAGACTCAAGGGAAGGGACACAGACTCCAGATCTTGATGGGTTTTAGAAAAAAATGTATGGGTTAGGATACAGTGTGGGGCTTGTTTTAGGAAATGACAAATGAGCCAGAATCTTGGGGACTAATCAGGAGGGTACGATTTAAAAAAAGGGCAAATGTCACTTCAAAAGCAATTTTAAAAATGTGCATATTCAGATTATGACCAAAAAATTAAAGTAATATCATTAACTAAGGCTGTGGGTAATTTTGTGATATTTGTTCCTGGAGCATAGAGAGTAATTGTTCCATGTGCCTTTCTTAATACCTAGGTTGGACTTGGATGTTTTTGGAAGGGTGATGATTTCTTTTCCTAAAAGCTTTTGTAGACCTTTAATAGTAGGCTCTTTTTACACATTCATCCTGTTTTTTGACTGAATGTGCCCATTAACTCACATAATTGGTAAGGTTAGTAAAACAAAACAAAACAAAAAACCAAATTTAAAACCAATTACTGAAACTTGGATGTCTTTGATTTTAAAAATGAAAAGCTTATGTTTTTTGTTTAGTAAATAGGGAGCCAGTCCTTCCAACTCACTAGGATTATGCTGAGAATTTTCAAACTTAACTCTGATCCATCTTCAATGATATGATTTCATGTTTGATAATGCATAATGGGCCCAGTGGAATCACCTTTTTGTATTACATAAATCTGTCAATTGTTAGAAAAAGAAATGGCAGAATCATTTTGAAAAGTAAACTTTCTGGGGTAGTCTGAGGGTAAGCTGCAATAAATGTTCAGTGACGATGGTGACTATGATGAGTGGTATCTAAGAGAACACAGAACAGTTGTTCTGGATTCCTTTTGACTCTTTATCCCCATTGGCAAACACTCCAAAATAGGGATTCACACCCAGAAGTGCCTTCTCCCTGTGAGTTCTTGGTTCGCAAGTTATTCTCAAAACAGAAGAATGAAGGAAAGCAGGATTGAGATATGTTTTTAATGGTTTTTATTGCAAAGCTAAGTTTACCACACATATTGGCTATGTTTTTTTCCTAGAATGAATTACTCAAACTGATGCCTGGATTTGTTGTTTTTGCCAAAGTTCAAACTATGAATCATGTGATAAACATATAATTAAATTTATTATATATTTTAATATCAGGGAAACAGGTGATTGGCAAAGCATATTCACGCATTTAGCAGATATTTATTAAATACCTACTATGTGCAAAATACAGTACTAAGTGCAATTAGAACCTTATTATGGTTTGGATCGAATCTGTCTGCAACAGTTGATCTTGTAACCATCTTTTTTATTAGTCCACTATTTCACTTTCACTCGAGTTTACAAAGCAGCACATGGCTTATAATTTGACTCATCCAATGACGAGTTTTTATTGCTGCTTTCTCTTTTCTCAGCCTTTTCATTGACTGTCTGAATACACATCATAAAATCAGCACCATTGACTTTGAAGACATTTATCAAAACAACATTTGTGAGAGGAAATTTTATGAGACCTGTGGCTTATAAATTCCTTGATCTCTTTACTCCAGATGACTGGATCCTAATTCTTGCAGGGTGGGACAGGCTCTAATGGTTTACAGGGTAGGATGAGAGCAGTTTTAAATTAACCAGTCATCTCTGGATTATACCGCTCTCCCTCTCAGGGACTATGATCCTCACATTAATTACTTTTGTCCCATGATCCACCTGTACCTAGCATAAAATTAAAGGTGAATGGCCTACAACTATAATTCTAAAGGTATATTTTCTTAGTAGCTAAATATGAGTGAAAGTATGTGTGTTTGTGGGTCTGTGTGTGTACTGCTAAAATTTGTACGTTTTATTTTCATAAAACATACCAATTAATATTTACTAAAGAAAAAGTTGAAGAATGGATCTGTCAGAGATGAGAAGCTCAGAAATAATTTTTTGTAGGTAATATTTTGTGTCAGAAAAAGGCTTAAAATAGTAACATACATTTTGGCCAAGGAACAAACCTCCTATATGCTTGTCAATCACTGTGTAGTTATTAGAGAATGAAAGATGACCAAGATTTGGCTCATACCCTTTGGAAAGTTGTAATAAGGATTAAAAATTTGATTCAGATGTAAAGAATGACAGCACACTGTAATATATGCTATAGTACTTGCCTACAAGAAGGAGTTGGGGAAAACACCCTAGAGAGTGTCTTCAGGAAAAGAACCACAGGGAAAAGGTACGAAGGAGGGAAAAGATGAATGTATAACTAAAGTGGCAAATGCCAGGAACCTGTAAGAGAAAGCGGCACAAGATAGATATGAGCAAACCAGAGAACATGGGTAGTGTAAGACTCATGGCCAAAGCTGGCAAGAACAACTAATGGCAGAAGCAGGCAAGACTTGAGGATTAAGAGCTCTTAAAAAAATAGAAAGAGGGAAAAGAATCAGTGGCTTATTCAGCAACAACCACAGCATTTCCAGGTCATCCCAGTTAGGGGCAGCCTGAAATAAAATCGGAAGTCTTTTCTTCTAACCTAAAAGTCCTTGGCTGGTAGGGCCTTGGACTGACTTTAAAACTTCATCTCCTGGGGAAGCCGGGATGGCTCAGTGGGTTAAGTGCTCACTTTGCAGCACCCGGGACCGGGGATCGAATCCCAGCCCCGGCCTGTGTGGAACCATATGCTGAACTGGGAGCTCCCCCAGTTCAGTTCTCTCTCTCTCTCTCTCTCTCTCTCTCTCTCCCTCTGTCAAAAATAAAAATAAATAAATAAAAATATATTAAAAAAAAAACTTCATCTCCTGCCCCTCCTCTCCCTACTCAATACAAGCTTATTTTGCTTTTCACACATACCAAGTCTGGTCCTACCTGAACAATTTTACATCACTGGTTCTCAATCGGACTGTTTTGCACCCCTGCCCCCCCCCCCCCCC
>PVKE010030053.1:0-19861 GCA_004027555.1 Craseonycteris thonglongyai
TTACTTTGTATTACGTTTTGTATATATGTTTCTTTGTGTGTATATAATTTGTACAATAAATTTATTATTTTAAAATTATTTTTGTTTATTATTTTTTATTCTTGTTCAATAATAAATATCCTTAGAAATAGCTGGTGCCCGCTGCCCTACCGATATTTTAGAATGCACCCTAGGGTATAAAAAGGTTGGGAACCCCTGCACTAGAAGATCCTTTATTTTACAGACGGACAGTTGAACAAATGCTACTGGAGCACTGAAATCAATAGTGATCCCCAAAAAGAGCTACTTGATTTTCATGAACAATTTTCTTCTTCCTTTTTCTGTTAATACAAAAAAACAAGAACAACAACAAAACAAAAAAAACCTGGCACCTTTGTCTGGGTCCAGAATGTAAAATCAGGAAATAAAATGGCAAGTCTTACAACTGTGAACTTCAATCAGCTCATTACAAACCAAAGAGACATATTTGAATGCATGTTGCTACATTCATTTACCTGTTCTGCCAAGCCGTTCAATTACACGATTTCAGATTTTGTATGAAAAATACAGTCGTGTTTCTTTCAAAAGCTGGTATTTGGAGATAAGTGATTAGAACAGCATGCTATGATATGTTAATACAGTGGTTTCATTTAATGGACAATAGCAGTTTCTGAAATGCTCCCTATACTTTAAATTATTGCACTTAGAATTCATGACTACAACGTGTCGTAACCTTTTTTTCTTTACTGCTATACAATACACTCCACTGCCACTGTGAATGCAAACAAAACACATTATCAAAGAGTTTCATTAGCATTCGTAATCTCAACGCCAGCCATTTCTAAAGGCGGGGTTTGTACAGTGGGTTGTTCAAATTGTGTGAACGCTGAGAAGAATAAAGCATCATAGTTAGGAAAGGAGGAGAAAGGGAGAGGAAAAAGCTAAAGTAGGAGAAAAGTATGAAACCAAATTTTAACATCCCCTTGGAGAGACAGGGCACAAATGAGGAGATGAAGTTTATTCTAACTAGAAGCAGCTGTTGCTGTTCGAATTAGGAGGCATTCCTAATGAATCAGTAGTTCTTATAATAAATATACTCCCCTTTGAAATGTGAGGATTCTGCTATGAGGATTTCTTTTGATATATTTTTTACACAAACTCATTAGATAGAGAAGAGGCAGGGATCGAGCATGTTCCTTTCTAAAGTATGATGGCTGTCTTATCCATATCACATCCAATCAAAGTTAGGCGGGGCATAGGAAAACAAGAAATAAAAAAACACAAAGCTAAAAAGGTTTCTACTCACCTGGACCCTTGGTGGCTCACTCAAACAAACTTTGTAGGATGCTATGTAACAGCCACAATTTACCAAATACCTGCCAGTATGCTAACTTAACTAGTGCCAGTTAAGTTTAAAATGGAAACCAGAGCTATCCAAATAATGAAAGAATCATGCCTTTTGCATTAAGAATCCCCAGTTCCAACAGGGTGAAGAATTGTCTACAGAGTATATATCCTGTTGCTCGGATATGCTTCTTGCCATTTTAAGAACAAAAGAGGGGAAAAGCATGCATATTAATCTCCACATTGGTTCCATATTCCTCTTTTTTTCTTGCATTTAAAAACAATCATTTTTTTAAAGGAGATTCCTCTAACCAAAAATTCACTATGTCTCTTTCAATACAGACAGAAAATTTAAAGTCACATCTTTCCATCAGCAGAGGTGAGCACAACTGGTGGGTATTACTCTACCCACTAGCTATCTTCCTCCAACTTTCAATCTATCAGTCTTCCTCCTCCTCCTCCTCCTTCTCTTCCTCTTCCTCTTCTATGGTGGGTTTCCAGGATTCTTGGAGCTTCAGTGCAAAAACTAGGACCCCCAGAAAGAGTTAAGGAGTGATACAATGTGTAACTGTCAGACTGTTAGCGCTGCCTTGACTTTTTCCCTAAACACCAATTACACTTAAGCCTTAAACTTGGAAATAAAAATGAAAGGATAGGGATATTCTAAATGTAAACTCAAACTTTAGACTGCTTAATAACAACCCTGTTCACAAACTCAGACATGACTTCCTATCTCCTTTTGGTCACTTGTGCTATCAACAGTAAGTTAAGAGAACACAAAGGATAGGTGTAGACCAGCAGATAATAGAAGTCAAGGACCAAAAAGATTTAACACTATCATTAATATAACTCCTTAAAGAAAGGAGACTTGGATCGTAAGAGTGGGAGGATAAACCTGTTTCTTGTACAAAATTGAAGCCCTGAATGGGTGGGGGAGTAGGGGAGTGGGGGAGTGGGGGTGGGGAGACAGAGAACAAACCAGAGAGGTAAAAAGAGAGATCCCTTTGCTTAAAGATCAGTATGTTTTTGGTCTACATTCTGACTACTTAGAAAAGTAGGGCTCAAAACGGGTCAGGAATTGTATCTGATATCAACTGGTAAATGTTAGAGTTATATATATATAAGAAACCCAAGTTTCTCTGGCTCTAAAGCCACTACCTCATGTTGCCTCCCCAATGACTTCCAAACATGAATAGTTAAGATTCTGCTCACTGGACAACACTACCTTTCTAGGACCATGAAGCTATAACTTAGTGTCCTTCTTTCAGAGGGAAAAAAGGAAGGGAAGGGTTAAGTAACTTAGCCAACATTATATAACGATTTTAAAAGTGGGACTCAATGTTCTAAGAGAAAGACTACTAAAATTATTCTCCTTTGTTTTCCAAAATGAGTAACCATTGAATAGCAAGTTACACAGAATTCCCTTAGACTCATTCCCCTGCAGATCTGCATTCCTACAGAATGCCTGCATAGGCCCAGGCCTTCATCAACCCAAAGAACAGCTCTGTACAGGCAGCATGCTTTTGACCTGTGTGCTGTGTTGGACAACTATACTCGCTTTGAAAATATTTCATTAGATGAGAATGGCTAAAATTGATGAAGGGCTGGCAGAGAAAAAGAAGTTCAGATGTCTAAAACATATATATACACAAATATATTCACACCTCAGGGCTTATTATGATATAAAAAATTGTAAAGAACCTAAAAACTAGCAGTATATTTTTCTCAGGGACTAGACTAAAAGACGTTTGATTATAAACCCAAGCTTCACACAAATTAGAGATAGGCAAGTTAAGGATTCAACAGTATAATTCGTGTAATGTGCTTAGCAGTTTCCACCAATAAATGTCAGCTACTATTATTGTTATTACTCATCCAACAGGAAAAAATCATCAGGTGAAGTATGGAATGCACTCACAATTTAGTCTTACGTGACCAGTAAAATGTCCTTCAGAAACTTTTATTTTTTTAATATTTATTTATTTTTGTTTTTTTGACAGAGTGAGAGAGATACAGAGACAGAGACAGAGAGAGAACTGAACTGGGGGAGCTCCCAGTTGAATATATGGTTCCACACAGGCCGGGGCCAGGACTCAATACCCAGTCCCCGGCACTGCAAAGTGAGCACTCAACCCACTGAGCCATCCCGGCCTCCCCAGAAACTTTTAATGTTATAAAAATATGAAGGGGATGCCAGGATGGCTCAGTGGGTTGAGCACTCATCTTGCAGTCCTGGGGTCCAAGGATCACATCCTGGCCCTGGCCCATGCAGACCCATATGCTGAACTGGGGCATGGCCCCAGTTTAGTTCTCACCAGGGCATGCTTCCCATGCTGAGAGGCCCCAGGCCCAGTTCCCACCCAGCTTGGCCCTGTGCCCACCTGTGGAATTAAACTATAACAAAAAGTAATGATGTATAACTATGGAGACTGCTCTGGGCCCTCCCCCTTCTCTTTGTCTCTGTCTCTCTCTCTCGGTCAAAACAATAAAAAAAAATCTAAATGAAAAGTCAGACAGAGAAAGACAAATGCTCTATGATTTCACTTCTATATGTAATATAAAGTACAAAATAAGCAAACAAAAACAAAAATAAAAAACAGAAACTAATTCATAGATACAGAGAACATTTTGAGGGTTGCCAGATGGGAAGGAAGTAGGGGGATGAGTGAAAAAGGGAACAGGATTAAGAAATACAAATTGGTAGTTATAAAACAGTCATGGGGATGTAAAGTACAGCATAGGGAATATAGACAATAATATTGTAATAACTATGTATGGTGTCAGATGGGTACTAGATTTATCAGGGTGATCACTTCATAAACTATATAAATATATAGTCACTATGTTGTATACTTGAAACTAATATAATATTGTATGCCAACTATAATTGAAAAACAAAAAATATTTTTAAAAATCACAGATATTGCTATAATTCAATACAATGACTAAAATGGAAAAGTGACAATATCAACAGTTGGCAAGGAACAGGAACAACTGAAGCTCTCATATATTGTTGAAAACAATTCTGCAGTTTTCTATAAAGTTATATCATCAGGACCAGAAGTTATATGTTTATATAGAAATTTAACCATGAATGTTCATAACACTTTTATTTATCGTGACTAAATCCTGGAAACAACCCAAATGTCCATCAACAAGTGCATAAATTGAGATACATTCCTACAATAGAATATTACTCAGCAATAAAAAAGAACAAATTGCTCACATATGTAATAATGGATAAATCCCAAAATGTCATGCTGAAGGAAAGAAACTAGAGTTTCTTTTTTTTAATGTAATACAGGAGTACTAAGCAAGTATAATTCCACTTATATGAAATCCTTGAAAAGACAAAGCTAAACTATAGTGAAGAAAAAAAGATCTGTGGTTGCCCAGGGCCAGGGCTGATGAGAGAGACAAAATGGGGAACAGAGAACTTTTGAAGGTAACAAAAATGTATATTTTGACTACGGTAGTGGTTATATATTTGTATACATTTGTCAAACTTGCTAAACTGTACACTTAAAATTGGTGAATTTTAGTGTGTGTGCTTATATTTCTCGAGATCTTCCATTTTAGCATATGGAAGATTATATATTGTGAAAAATGCTCCCAATGGATACAATTAAATGCTAGATTATATATTTACACACACGCACACACGCACACACACATACTCTTTAACTATATTGCTAATATGGCAAAAGTAAGTACTTCAGAGAGCGAAAAATGAAATGGACATAAACTCAGAAAAGTAAATTAGCAACAAAGTTGGTTTTTACCCTGAAGATCTAAAGATGTACATTATGGAAAAAATTTTTAAAAGTTATTAAGAGATATTAAAATAAGACCTAAATAAACTGACATCATGTTCAAGAATTGGGTAGGAAGACTCATTAATATAAAGATGTCAATTTAGCACAATCTTACCTATGTATTCAATTAAAATCTAATCAAAATCTCAACATGGTTTTTATGGAACTTGATAATATAAGTCTAAAATGTGCATGAAAGAGTAGAGGACCAAGAAAAGCAAGACATTTTTGAAGCACAGAAGTAGGTGAGGAAACTTTCCCAACAGATATTAAAATTACAGTAACTGACACAAGACATTGGCACAGGGATAGACAAATTAACTAACAGAGCAAAATGTAAAACCAGAAATAACACCCATACATATAGGAAAACCTGATATATGAAAAGATTGGCACTGCAAATCCCGGGGGGTAGGGGAATGGATATTTAAGACATGTTACAGGGGGCAATTTGATATCCAAATGGGAAAAAAACTGAAATTGGATCCCAATTGTATAGTATCCACGAAAAGCAAGTCCAGGTGGATTAAAGATTCAAATGTGAAAGGCAGACAGGTCAAACTCCTAGAAGAAAAATAACCCTGAACAAAGACATTATAAAAATACATATACCTAATATCTCTCATGAACAAAGACATAAAAATTCTAAACCACATATGAGCCAACCACTTATAAATCTTGTATAAAAACAATTAAGTTACTAAAATGGCAATAAGTACATACCTATCAACAATTACTTTAAATGTAAATAGATTAAGTGCTCTATTCAAAAGATATAAGGTGGCTAAATGGATAAAAACTAAAAGACCCACACATATGCTCCCTACAAGAGACTTGCTTGCTTCAGATCTAAAGTCACACATAGACTGAAAATGAATGGGTTGAAAAAGATATTCCATGCAAATAGAAATGGAAAGAAAGCTGGGGTAGCAATACTTAGATAAAATAGACTTTAAAACAAAGACTAAAATAAGACAGAAGGGTATGACATAATGATAAAAGGGTCAATCCAACAAGAGGATATAACACTTGTAAACATCTATGCATCCAATATAGCAGCACCTAAACATATACAGCAAATATTAACAGATATAAAGGGAGAAATCGACAGAAATGTAATAACAGCAGGAGACTTAAACACCCTACATGCTTCAATGGATACATCATCCAGACAAAATCAATAAGGAAACACTGGCCTAATATGACACATTAGACATTCCACCCAAAAGAGTCAAGTACAACACTCTTTTTATGTGCACATGACATTCTCTACAATGAATCATGTTAGCCTACAAAACAAGTCAATAAAGTTAAGAAGACAAATCATATCAAGTGTCTTTTCCAATGGCATGAAACTAGAAATCAATTGTAAGAGAACTAAAAAAAAAAAAAGAAAGAAAGAAAGAAAACACGTGGAGGCTAAACAACATTCTATTAAACAACCAATGGATCAATGAAGAAATCAAAGAGGACACCAAAAGATACCTTGAGAGATGAAAATGGAAAGAATGTTGTAAAATATATAGGACACAGCCAAGCCATTCTAAGGTGGAAGTTTATAAAAAAATGCAGGCCTATTTCAAGAAACAAGAAAAACCTCAAAAACCTAAACTTATACCCAAAGGAACTAGAAACAGAACAAATGAAGCCCAAAGTTAATAAAAGAAAAATAATAATAAAGACCAGAGAAGTAAAAAAAATGAAATACAAATTGGAGATCTCACTCTCCCTGATTTCAAACTATACTACCCAGATATAGTAATCAAAACAGTATGGTGATGGCACAAAAATAGACACATAGATCAATGGAACAGAACAAAGAGCCCAGAAATAAACACAGACTTAGATAATCAATTAAGTTTACAACAAAGGAAGCAAGAATGTACAATGGGAAAAATTTTTCAATGAATAGTGTTGAAAAAACTGGACAACTACATGCAAAATAAATAAATAAAACTTGACCGCTTTCTTACATCATATATAAAAATAAATTAAAAAATGGATTACAGGCTTAAATGTAAGACCTAAAATCTTAAAACTCCTAGGAGAAAACATAAGCAGTATACTCTTTGACATAGGTTTTAGAAATATATTTTTGGACGTGTCTCCTTGGGCAAGGGCAACAAAATAAAAAATAAACAAACGGGACTACATTAACCAAAAAACTGTTACACAGTGAAGGAAACGATCAATAAAACAAAAAGGCAACCTACTGAATGGGAGGAGATATTTGCAATGACATATCGTATAAGCAGTTAATACCCAAAATGTATAAAGAACTTATACAACTCAGTATCCAAGACAACCATATAATCCAATTAAAAATGGGCAGAAGACCCAAATTGACATTTCTCAAAAGAAGACATACAGACGGTGAACAGACACATGAAAAAATGTTCAATATCACTAATCATCAGGGAAATGCAAGTAAAAACCACAATGAGCTATCACCTCATACCTGTCAGAATGGCTATCAACAAAACAAGAAACAAGGGTTGGCGAGGATATAAAAAAAGGGAACCCTTGGGCACTCTTGATGGCATTATAAACTGGAATAGCCACTATAGAAAACAGCACAGGGATTCTGCAAACAATTAAATATAGAACTACCATACAATTTAGCAATTTCAGTTCTGGGCATTTATCCAAAGAAAATAAAAACACTAATTCAAAAAGATGCACTATATTTTTCTGTGTGGAAGACAACTGGGGGTCTTCTTGTGTTTTTCCACATTCCTCTCATACCCAAAATCAATTTTTGCTTTAACTGCATTCCAATCTCTTAATAAATAATTACTTGATTTCCTTATGATGTCACTGGCTTTGACACTTTACTTTCAGATCGGTGACCCTGGGTTAAACATATGCTTGAATTTCATTTATAGCATTGGGATAACTATTATACTACTCAGCCCAATGTAGCTATCAGTAGGTTGCCCACTGCTCCCCTAGAATCAACCTTCAAACAGCCTGGCTGGTCAGCATATCTAGAGCTCTCACTCCACAGTCCAGCAGGATTGAAAATGGTCAGGTCTGTTCTATGTCTAAGTGAAGATGCCAAGCATTAACCCAACCCTATCAGGGAAAAGGCCTAAATGCAGTAGACAGTCTTCTGTCAGTTCAATAGCCCCTCTATATGAGGTCCCCTCAGTTCCAGGGATTTCTCCTTCCCAACCTTCCCACACCCCACCCCCGTACCCCCTCTGGCCCCTCTCTCAGGTGAGAAGGCATGTTCTTTGTTCTCATGCCTTTTAGATGGAATTCTTGCAATGATCAAGCACTAACTTTCACACTGGGAATAACTCTGGGCTGAAGCCTTCCCTGCCTCACTTTCCTTCTATGCTTGGCCAAGCACCAATTCTGCTTTGCTAACTTCTGAACTTAACCTCAGAGAAGCAATGTCAGAGGCCTCTTACTCCCCACACCCTACTGCCCAGGCACTTCCCCATAACTCTATTAAGTTTTATACAAATTCCTGTCACCCTCTTACCCTCTCATTGGTGCATGGCCTGCTGGTCAACCATGGCTCTGCCCATCCATATACACCAATTGCTACAGGGGCCAATTCTGGCAGCTATGATGTAGCTACATTATGAACATGACTTCTGATAGTAACTACTGACCCTTCTCCCAAAAGTTGGCCAGGCTCATGAAAGCTGAAAAATGTAAGGCAAACTTTCCACTTAGAATTTCTAAAAAACCTGAAAATCCAAGCTTTCCTGAAGCCAAAAATGACCTAAATTTTACTGGAATGAGGAGAAAGGGTATTAGAAAGGAAAAATTAACATCTGCTAAACAACTACTATGTGCCAGACATTTACCTACACAAGCTATTTAATTCTTGCCACAACTCAATGATTTAAGAATTATCACCACAGATAAAGAACCTGACACTCAGCAAGATTTAATAACTTTCTAAAGCAGCCAGCAATTGGTAGAACAAATGTTAAACTCAAATCTTTCTGATTTCAAAGTTAATGTTCTTTTCATCATACCCTGCTGATGCCCAAACCTCCGACACATTTCAGAGTTACCACAGCACTTTCAAATACGCAGCTATACTAATAATGCTCAGATTCATACAAACACTTATTTTCATTAATTAAAAATCATGCAATAAAGTTACAAACTAAGAAAAGGTATTACAGTATATTACGATGCAAGAGGTCTTTGTTCTGGTTTTTTGTTTTGTTTTGTTTTTTGTTTTGTTTTTTAATACCACTGACCAAATGTTGTAACAGAGCACTATTATTGTGAATTCTGAGGGCCTGTTGTTCAGTTACAGGCAACAGGCAATTGGGAAACCACTATCAGCCTCTGAATGCCAAATTCTGAGGCTAAGGTCAACAAAACTACCACTCCAGGGAATCTTTTCTGGCCACTCACCAGCCAAGGAAAGCCAGCACTGTTGAGCTATCTAAAGGTAGTTTATCTGAAGAAAATTTGGCATCACACAAATTTGGTTTGAGCTTTTTAAAAATTCTGATAATTTTTAAATGTTCCAAGGGACACCTCACACCCCCTAAAAATCATATAACTAAAAAATCTTGGAAGAGATCATGTCAAGTTATCTCCCCCATCTATCTTGGATGAGTAACTATACTTGAGAATGTTTATAAAAAGAAATAAAGAAACATACATCAATATTTACATATTAATTAGGGGAAGCCGGATGGCTCAGCGTGTTAAGCGCTTGCTTTGCAGCCCCACGGACCAAGGATCGAATCCTGGCCCTGATTCGTGTGGACCCATATGCTGAACTGGGGAGTGCTTCCCATGTGGGAGGCCCTCAGTTCAGTTCTCGCCCCCTGGTGCAGCCCCTGGCTCGAGATTGGTGTGCCTCCCATGCAGGAGGCCCCCAGCCTGGTTTCTGCCCTCCAAGGTCCCTACCTACCTATGTGGAACAAAACCATGTCAACAACTGATGATGTACAACTATGGATACTGCTCTGGGCCCTCCCCCTTCTCTCTGTCTCTATCTCTCTCTGTCTCTGTCAAAAACAATAAAATAAATCTTTAAAAATATTTATATATCAATTAATAAAGCTATATCTTCCAACTCCACTACAACTGTAACTACTACCTAAAGGCAGAAACACAATTTGCACATTGGATGGGGCAGTCATTCAACATCCAGGACTTTTAGGTGTTTCAATTACCTGTCATAGTTCTGACAGTCTTCTTTACTACACCTCAGCCACCTACTCCTTTAGTGTCCCCCCCCTTGCCCTTCCAATTGTCAAACCTGCCATGCTTCTGAAATCACTAATTAAAATGCCCAATTCTATATCTGGTTTCCTAGCCTTGGTATCTGTTCATCTTACAACTCCTACTATACCTGTCTTACCGCCCATCACTGACAGGCTCTTCCTTCTCTACATTTATCAAACCCCCCTTTCTTTACTCCTGACTTACCCAGCTTACTTCTAAGGTCCATCATATCAGGAACCTAAAAGGCCATGTCCCTTTTCCTTTTATCATATATGCCTGGAAACACCTTGTCCCTGAATGAGGCCAACTATTCACCTTCTCTGTGCCTATATTTAGGCTGATATCATGGCTGGGGGAAAAAAATTCCACACAAACACATTGTACCTCTATAAAAAGTCTACATTTATAAAGTCTACAGCATCAACTAAGCATTAACATCCAGAAATTCTTTTTTCATTTGTCAGCCTACATGACTATTTTAAATCTTCTCCATTCTTCTCTAAACATCTAATCTCTACACATTCTCTTACTCTCAGTATCTGATCTTACCACCTACTTCAAGGAAAGAGAAGCTTTCAGACAGGGATTGCCTCAACTTTCCAACAACACATTTGTTCGTTCATTCATTCATTCAATATTTATTAAACACCACTAGAAGCCCAGGCTCTGGAATCAGATCACCTATGTTCTTTAATTTTGTCCTTTGAGTAAGTTACTTAACCTCTTTGTGCTTCTGGTTTATCTGTTTCTAAATGGCAGATAACAGGAATACCAACCTCACAGGGTTGTTAGGCAGGTTCAATAAGACAAGCCTATTTGGAACATTTAGAATGGTACCTGGCACAGAGTGATAATCATGCCGTAAATAGTAGCCTTTGCGATCACCATGATGACAACTATATGGGCCAGGTACCACATATATATAAATCTATACCCATCCTTTCCTTCCCTCCCCTTCTGTTAAACAGGAAATGTCTGTGTGTCCTCCATATAAGGCCAAGACTTCCACCCCCTCCTCCTTTTCTTTTAACTGAGTTCAGGGAGGATAAAAACAAAATAAATACTGCCTAATGTGAAAGACTTAGAAGGCAAAGTAACTAGCCCAAGGTCATAAGGCTACTAAAATGTAGAGTTGGGCTTAGATATCAAGTCTGACTCAGTAAGTACATCATTCTGCCTTCCACATATCCATTGTATTTAATGACAGGAAGTTCTACCTATTATAAATACCTCAGTTCCTGCTATAGAGGTGATGCTCATATTTGACAAATAAGAATTTCCCCCAAAGTATGGACCTTTAAAGGCCTGGAGCTACAAGTTTGCACAAAATTCACTAAATTATGGAGGAGGGAGTACTGAATTCAGAAGGTGCTCAGAGAAGACTGCACCGTCTACAGGCTACCAATGGGAAGACTGTGAACAGAAGTGTGCAGACACTCCCTGGCAGAGTTAACAAGGGGCAGGGAAAGCCTTGATGGTGAGAAAAAGTTAGAGCTGCTACCGGCAGGAAATCTCCTGGACACGACAAAAATCTGTTTAATAAAAAAGAAGAACATATTAAAACTATTTGGCATGTGGGCCTGAATCAAACAGTACAGCATGAAAGTCTGGAGATCACCTGAGGACTAACAGCAGCATCCCTTCAAGTAGGGAGTTAGAGTTCCCACAGCTGTCAAGGAATCCCAAGCCTTCAAACGCTATTAAAGAGGCAATATAAAAGAACTTTAAGGAGTGACTGTGGAGGTGCAGATAAGAGATTCCACTATGCTCAGAACACCTGGAATCACTTAAGAGACATCTGTTATCATCTGGAAATCAGAGATTAGAGCGCAGGACCATGAGTTTAGGTCAATTCAGAATAGCACTTCCATGTCTCCACAGCAACTGTGCATAGAAGCAGGGCAATGGGCCTTTGGGCTTTTCATCGTAGCTTTACCCAAACTCCTTATTATGGTGCTTAAAACTATACAGCTCTCCCACTAATCAAGATAAATACAATAAATATGTTTTAAAATGAAGAAAAAAGTGAAAATTTAAAAAGAAACCTAGACACCCTCAACATCACAATGTGCCAATAATTCTTACATACATTATATTTAATTCTCACAACAATGGGGATATTGATTAATTAGCTAATTAATGAATAATGTTATTATCTCTAAACTGAGATTTGGAAGTGCACTATCTTTCCTAGGGACAGAGTTTTAAAAAGAAGAGCTGGGGAAGCCGGGATGGCTCAGTGGGTTAAGAGCTCACTTTGCAGCGCCGCGGATCAAGGATCGAGCCCTGGCCCCGGGCCCATGTGGACCCATGTGCTGAACTGGGGAGTTCCCCCAGTTCAGTTCTCTCTCTCTCTCTCTCTCTCTCTCTCTCTCTCTCTCTCTCTCTCTCTCTCTCTCTCTCTCTCTCTCTCGTCAAAAAACAATAAAAATAAATTTTAAAAAGAAGAGCTGAAATTTGACTCTAGGTCTATCTGACTTTGCCACTGTACCTGTTCATATAGAAACAGGAGGTAAAGAAAGAAATCACAAAATGAAGTCCCTTTATAAAGTTAGATTAGGCTTACAAATAAAAGCCATATAAAAAATGGAATTTACTTTTTAAATTAGTATGTAGAATTAACAGCATTCTTGCCTAGCAGGCCTGTTAGAAGGGACTGAGTACAGGAAAGATGAAGTGGTGGCATTTGATGCTGGAGAACGTATAGCCAGCCGGCTGGTCATCCTGGATTGTGGAGACTAGCATTCGCCATCAGCCATTTAATTAGAGTGCTCCCCAAACTCATTCTAGTAGGTTGGGACTGGCGCCCCCTTATAGTATCTGGCTCTGCTTCAGTCACCAGCTCCAGTGTGGGGCTGGGGGGCTGAGAAAGTGTACAGGTGGATCCCTGCAGGTTACCTTGTCCACCGCTAGACTAGGGGGACAAAAACTCTCAGAGCCAGCACTACTATAAGAGAGGGCCAGAGCCATAAGTGCTCTGGAAAGAGAAAAGCAGCACAATTCCATACATTTTTTACATGCCTGTACATTACCAAAACTATGGGGAAATGGATTCTATTCTAGGCTTTCTCCGTAATAAGAATCCACAGGTTGCTTGCCAGGAATAAACATTTCTCAACAACAGATTTCACTGGCTTCTTAAAAATTATTTTTTGCACACGTCTAAAATATGTATTGTCCACAATTTAACTTTTCTAGATTAGCAAGGAAAATGAGAATACAAAGCATTGCAAAAAGTAACTCTGTAGCTTGGAGACAGTGAGTTGGCAGCATATCACAGGGGCATGAGGTTCTAAAACTCACTCATAAAATCTCCCTGGTCAGACTGTGCTCTCAGACACTGTGATCTGCCTCAGGACAGAAAGAACAGCTCGTTCCTCCTTCACTCACCCACATAATAGCTCCCTTCCTTCATTCATTCACCTACATAAATGCCTGAACAAAGGTGGTGCTTAATACATGTTCGGTTAAAGAGTAGAATTATTCAGCAAACAGACTAGAGTTGATTTTCAGAGGTTAAACAGCAAATCTCTAGATTTAAACTAAGCTAAATGTAACCTAAGGTAGCCAGATTCCAGAGACATCAACTGCAAGGCTGGCACTCAGGGAAATTAATGCTCTGGCACTGATCTTAAAGCCACACAAATGTCTCTTTAAAAGCATGACCTGTGCTGCCCTGGACCACTCTAGGAAGCAGCCTCTTTTAGGATATAGGTGATCATGGTCACTACCATAAGCACAGCAGAGAAAAGCAAATTTTCATCTATTCCCTTCACAAAGACACCGTAAGCAACTCTAGAGAGTGGTGGAAAGGCACAGTTTGAGAACAAGAGAAATTACTTCCCCCTGATATCATTGTTTTTTAGTTAGCATCTTCACAGATCTCTACTGCTCAGTCAAATTAGACCTGATCAAGTAGAGAATGGACCCATGGACAACACTTACCTTCAAAGAGGAAAGAACACTTATAATGTCCATTTGCTTTTAAAGGGTCCCATATAGTAACAGTATTAAGCTCTCATTTTCAGCATTAGCTGAAAGAGTGTTAAAAAGCCTTAAGTGGGGATGAGTGGCGGGGGGACAGAGAGAGCGTGCTGAGGCATCACAGCTGCCTTGAAAGCTGCAAGACCGCTGTAGTCACAGCCCATCAGTTTCATGCCTGTGGTTTCCTTTCATTCTCAGAGTCAATTTAAATTACTAATAATCAGGAAGTCTACATGACAAGACATCTATTAAAGACAACTACTAATAAAATCAAAAGTAAATATCAAATCGGATCATGGTATGGCTAGCTCTTGGGTTATAATTTAAGTTTGCATGAAGTGCAAACTAATGCACTGGAGGTACTGCTCGGAAGAACAAAATTAATTGCCTTTGTGAGTTCTCCCAACTCGCAAAACTCCTTCAGGGAAGTTACTGATTTGCTAACAAACAGTAGCCACTTAAAATCCCATATGCTCTTAGTATCACGTACATTCTTGGAGGGACTGAGGCATGAGGAATGAATTTTTATGCAAACCTCTCAAAAAACTATGCCAACATTTTAAAGTGGGGCCAACTTACTGTAATGCCATGAACCATAAATATAAATCCATAATCTAGTTTTAAAGTCTGATACAAATAAAATAAGGCCAACTTGGTTAGTGAATGTGGCTACTTTTTATTTTACTTTTCCTTTTGACTAAAAAATCACTATGCAAACTATACTGAGAAAGAGTAAATACACAGTTACACTGCAGCCCAAGAAACTCAGCAGTGTTCGGTGGCATTATACATAAAGTTCAATTCAGAAACCAACAGATTAAGATCAGTCAGGTGACCTTGGGCAAGTTAACACCTTCTCTGGACCTCATTGGGAAACTGAAGGACAAAGATGATCTGATACTAAGTGTAACTGTAAATTTCACAAGAGTGGAGAGTTTTTTGATCGCCATCATAGTGACATAGTCACAATATCTGTTTGCTAAAAAATGAATAGAGTCCATACCATGGGCCAAATCCTGACTATGATGTGAATATTATGTAACTCATTTAATCCCTATAACAATACCTTGAAAGGAAAGGATTATCCCATTTCATAGATAAAAAATAGAGTTCCAAAAGAAAACCAACTGAGCAAAATTACACAGCTATTGGGTAGAGTAGGAATTTGAACCTAGGTTTGTCTAGCATCAAAACATAACCTCGCTCGTATTTTTTTTTTTTCAGTAAGACAAAAATAAATATTTCTGTGAAACTGAATTATTTTACTTATATCACACAAGTCAAATTAAACATTTTAGTCCATTCAAGAAAGCATGATGCATACCATTTTTAATTCCTAAAGTCTACTTTAATTTAGGACATTGACACCTTGTTTCTATGTATGGAATTCTGAGTAACCTAGGGGACAGAACATTGCAGGAGCCCTTTGTCCTCTAGCATTTGCCTCAGTACATAGTTTACTCCCTATCATTCTAATCCATAGCTGAGATGCCAAACAGCATGTTATTGGAATAGCCCCTATCCCTCCTGCATGCACGGTCCAAATTTTCGCAAAGCAGCTACAAAGGCAATTTTGGAAACATACAACTCTTAACAACTCTCCCATCTGGTTTTCACACCGGCTCCTTCCTCCATAAACCCACAGAAGTCACAGTCAGCTCCTGTTTTCTGTGAAACTAGCTGCCTTTTCATCTTACTGGGTATATGTTATGTCTGTCTGTCAGCAAATTGGGAAATGGCCTCCATCCTGACAGATACATTTTGTAAAGCCTTAAAAGCACATACACTAATGTGAAGAAAAACAGGAAATTTCTCTGTTTTTGGACTCTGGCTATTTGCTCTCTACAGCTGATATGTCAAGGGAATGGGATTTCTCAGGTAGATGTACTAATGTAAAATGCATAAGTGTTAAGGTGGGGGCTCCCAATCCACCCAGGGCCAAAGGGTTAATACAAAATGACAGAATTTAATGACTGCTATTATGGTTGCCAGGCAACCAAGAAAAGGTGTGCCATAAAGGCCTAATTAATGAATGAGGTATCAAGAGTTTCTGTTAAGTTGGTAAGCAGTTCACAGTTCACCATTGGTTGGCTTTGCCCAGATGGTAATACTCTTAAGCTTTCTCAGCTCCACTGAGCAGCAGCAAAATAATGTGATTATAGCTGAGCTCTGGCTGAAGTTCTGACATCCTTTTCATACTCAGTGCAATTTTTAAAGCTCGCTGAAACGACAGACTTCTGCAAAAATGCCTATTGAGGACTGGATGCTTGCGTTTGGTTCTTCATTCAATCCAGGTCCAGAGGCACAATGGAGTGATTATTTTCGGGGTACTCTCTTGCTGCAGTAATATTAAGAGTTATTAAATTTGGGGCCAAAATGGAATAGCCATTGGAATTAGAGGCTCTGTTGGGAAAATCTTTGCAAACAGGTGATAGTAACAAAAGTCTACAGCTGGAGTGTCCACTACTTGCTAAGGCATGTCTAGTGCTTCACATCCATCATCTCTAGTTTTCACAGCCATTTAAGGCAGGGATCACCACTCTCACTTCATAAGCTGAGGCTCAGAGACACTGAGTACCTTGCTCAGCATCACACACACTGCTAGACATGTGGCTGAGCCAGGATTCAAACCCTGTCTGGAATCTCCAGCCCATTCCCTCCACGCTGCACATTGCTGCCACTGCTGGGGGTGACAGTCATGATGACAACTGCTCCCCAAGGAGTATCTGTGAGGTGTCAAACACAGAACTGGAACTTAATATCTATCATTTTACTTGATCTTCAACCTTATTATAACGACTGAAAATCTGCTGGTATTATTAATTCTCATTTTAAAGAGAAAGAAAATGAAGCTCAGTTAAGTATTTGCCCCAAAGTCACAAATTTAGTCAATGAGGAAACCAACACTTGAACTCAAGTCTGTGAGTTCAGAGCTGGCTCTCTTTTCACTTGGCCATACTGCCTCGGTAGCCACCGCAGCTCTTAATTAAAGGCTGGCTATAATTTAATTCCCATTCTGAAAACGGACAATATACTCAATTACTCTGTTTCCTCTATGCCATGATCATCAATTAAATATGTGAACTTTTCTTTTAAGAGTGTACCTTCTACATCAGAATGTAGCTCAAAATCACCAGGCATTCAGACAGGGGAAGGTCTCTGACAGCAGGTATAATGGATTGGCAAGAGAGGAAAAGATGTTTTCTTCACCCCACCCCTTGGCTAAGTCTTGATGAAAACAGAGAAAACAGAAGCGGTGGGGCTGAGGGGGACAGAAGAGGCAGCTGTCTTGGACGGCCTGAGCTCTGCAGGGAAAATGCTCTTATTCTGCATGGGAGGAAGGCCTGAGCATAGCAAGGGGCCAAAGAGGGCCCCCCAATGAATACAGGTGAAAAGAGGAGGAAGAAAGACGGGTCTGAGACCAAAGTGTTCTCATTAATGGGCCCCCAACTTCAAATGTAATCAAAGTAGAGGGCCTCACTCAGTCTATAGCAAAGGATCAGAAGAATTGCCTCTCCACGCCTTTCATTCACCAAAACAGTCCTTTCACTAGGCCCAGCAACCAGCACAGGCCAAGGTTTGCTCTTGGGACTATCGGGGCTATTTAAAATACATTTAAACTCTTTCCAGACTTATCTTGGCAGAGTTAACTTTATCATTTTTTTAATGATTTGGTCCATGATTATTTACAAGCAACTCCTGCTTATCTATGGCAAGTTTTAAAATCCAGGAGTGGTTCCCTGCTGCCACCCAGTATATTGTGGGCTTTCTCAGTTCTGCTGTCTGTGAGCATACACTTAAGGAGGATAAAAAATACTAGTTTAAGCAACACAAAATCGTAAGACTCAATTAACCACCTTTGCCCAAAAGAAATGGCAATCATTCGTTCATTCATTCACTAAACATCCCACGAGCATTTAAAAGGCAAAATGCTAGGGGTTTAAGTACAAAATATAGGATTTTTAGATTATAAACCTTCAAGACTTAGATTGTTAGTGATACTCCTTCCAATGTATAAATGTATATAACTCACTTGTGAGAAATGGCTTCTGCCTTAGACCATCAGCTCACTCACTTGCTCACAGACTCTCTACCTCAACTCTGCCCCTCCCTCAGCAACCTAATGCAGCTCCCCAGTTTCTCTCCTGACCTGTAACTATAGAGCCAAAGTGATTTCCTAACACACGAATCTGATGCCACTCCCGTAAGATTCATTGACTTTAGGTTCAAGTGCCAGAGCCACACATGGCAGGTGAGGTCCTTGTTCTCCGGACCTCCCCACAGAGCACTCTGCTCCAGGAACACTGAATGACTGCCACTCTGCAGCAGCTTTGTGCGCCCTTGGTTCTGAGCCCTGTCTGTGCTTTTCAATCTGCCTATGACATTCTTGCTAATCCCTATTACTACCCCAGTTCCCCACCCACCTGGGTAACAGAACATGCTCATTCGTCCTTTAAGTCTTATCTCACCTCTGACTTCACCCAAGTTAAGTGAGCTGCCTCCTCTTTTTATACACTATGACAGGGGTGGCCAACAAGTTGATCGCAAGGCCAATTTTGGTCGATCGTCGATAGCTCGCAATGTCTGGGGTGGAAATCGCGAGGCCAATTTTGGTAGATCGTCGATCGCTCCCAATGTCTGGGGTGGAATTCCGTGTACCATGGACTTTGAAGCGATTGTAGAAGACAAAACTTTCTAGCAATAGTTTAATGCATTCTGGGAATTTGCCAAGGTCATAAATTCCTAGAATTCTGACAGCCTGACACTGTGATCTCCGTCCACCCAGACAATACATTTTGACTTATGTGTTACACTTGTCACCGGACGCAACGCGTGAACGCAACAGTTACGACTCGACTCATCGAAGAACACAGTCAGTTAGCTTGAATATTTGGTAGTGTCATACGGTAGCTTCTTTTCTTTTGTATTAACAGTATTATTTATTAATCAATATTATTTATCCTCGGTGACCACGTTGAGTTTCAATTTTTCTTCTGTTTAAAATGTAAGTACCTTTTCTTTGTTTTAAATTAAATTGCTTTTCTTACCTATCTATTGACTTGATAAGTGAGCATTCTCGGCAACAGATCTCTAAAGGGCGGTCATTACACTGAGAGAAAAATAAGGCACAGTATTACAAATATATTAGGAATAACAATAATTCTATTTAAATTAAGAAGTCAGTATTGTAAACCGTAATAAATATATTGTAACTTTAACATGCTTCTTGTAAATTTGAATATATCTATATTAGATTTTAATATACTTGTATTGTTGTCCCCGATCGTAATATGCAGTATTGTTATTATTTCTCTCAATGTAGCGGAGGTAATTGCCGCAGTTCATGAGTTTTTGAATTTTCTAGGAAAATATTTAATTCAATATTTATTCTTTAAATTGTCATATTTCTTTGCATTCTATTATACCCATGAACATGAGTAGTAAACCGAAAAAATCGAAAACTTATCACTTCAATGAAGAATGGGAACTCGATTACTTTTTTACAATGGTGAATGATAAATGTTGTT
>PVKE010030054.1:0-19870 GCA_004027555.1 Craseonycteris thonglongyai
AAGACAAAAAGATAATTTCTCTCTATAAATGTGAAAAGATAAAAAAAAAAAACAAAAACAAAAAAACAACAACAGAACTAACCATGTTATTTACCTGAATTGGCAACTTTTAGTGATTTCCATTTATCTGCCAAATAATATTCAAATAGCAAGGTGTTCAAAGGCCTTAATGGTTTTGCCCCCCCACTAATTAAGGCCCACACTTTATCAGTTCTCTTTCCACACTCATTCCACACTTTCCTAATCCCCAGCCACACTCCAAGTTTACTGGTCCACGTGGTTCTACAGAATTTTACATCTTGGTAGAAGCTCAGCGGTACCACCTCCCTATGTTGGAGAGTTGGGCCCAATTTGGTTTCAGCTGATAAGCATGGGGTCAGAGGGCCATTGCGTAAAATCTGTTTCGGTGTGTAGATACCAGGTAAAAGATAAGGAAGCCAGGCCCATGGGGAGAATCAGTGGGGTAGCCTGGTCTCAGGTGCGAGGTCTGGGTCCCACAGAGAGGCAGCAAGTGGAACCTGAGGGGCTTTATTCACAGGAGACTGAGGGCCCAAGCCCTGCTGCTTTGGAACTCTGATGACAGAGCTTAACCCCAGCTTGGGAGCAGGTTCTCTCCCGTTTCTGAATGAAATGTGGGTCAGCTCCAGGGGCAGAAGCAAGGCAGAGGGTGGCACATCATTCAGCACCTGGGGAGTGGAAGCTCTGACAGAAAATTCCTCAGGCGGGTGGAGGCTGGCCGCTGAGAGGAATGCATGCGTTCTGAGCAGTGTGAGGAACTCCAGAGATCCCAGGACAGCAGAGCAGATCCTGTGACTGCTCGGCAGCTGATGGATAGAGATCTATTCTGTGGTTGGGCTTGGAGGTGGGAGGGGCACAAACCTGTGAAACAGGGATGATAATGTGCTGTTTACACCCACAGGTGATCTTATTGAGACACTTAAGTATTTTAGTCACAGTTTATCATGTGAAATACTCTACAAACGACCTGGCTAAACCAGTGTTTCGCAACATAATGTTTAAGAGTTAATGATTTTCCAGATTTGCTGCTACCCTCCTGGCACTACTCCAACAGGTCTCAGGTTTTCCTCTGCCCTCCCCATCTGTGTAAAAAAGAAGACCCCTAGGAACCAGTGGACGACTGGGTTTAAATCCTGTATGCTGGAGTGTGAGTCTCAGGATTGAAAACAGGACTAAAATCAACCTTGACTTATGGTAAGCTGCACTGGTGCACTGCAAATGCTATGAGATACCAACATCTGCAGTGCTCAAACTCTGGGTCTCAAAATTAGAATCTTACATGGCGTGTTGTGCCTTTTCCAAGACACCCACAGATGATTCACACTCTTCCTCCATCCAAGTGGAGTCACTCACCCAGGGGTGACTCATCTGCCCCTGCTTATGCTTAAGCACACCAGATAACAGCTATCTTCCATGTCATGATTTCCTTGAGTGACATGTTTCTGAAGTGATGCTGGAATACACACCTGTGTAGAACTTCTCAAACACCTGATGTTACCGAGTGCCCTGGTGAGGGGCCTGGCATTGGAGCTTCGAGTCTATCTCTAGGCATCAAAGAGTCCTTACTAAGGATTGTATAATAACTAACCTCCTAGTCCTTTTATGTTACTATAGAAACTTTAAATTTAGTGTGGATGTGAATTGCTAGCAGTGCACAGTGTAGAAGGACCAGTAAGGAGATACTTTAAAATTCTAATCAGCCTAATAATTTAATTTAGTTCTAAGTGCCTCTGGCTGACAGTTCCCCACCTGAGACCTCAGTGGATTTGATTGTGTCTAATTACCAATGAAAAAGTAGACACTTTATCCTTTATTTCCTTGCTAGATGACATTTAATCTGGTATCACATAATTCTGAAAGTAAGTATCATTAGTAGAGCATTCATTATTACTGTACCACCTTATCTGACACTATTCTACTTATGTTTCCCTGTCACCAAAGATGTCCATTAATACTAATTTTGTCATCAATATACTTTTTGATGCAAGCCACAGATACTTATGCATCTTCTTTGAGGAGACTCTAACTATGAAATGTATGGCATATATTCCAATAAGAACATAAAACAAAACTAGCAAAAATGACTTGTGCCCAAATCAAAATCTTTCAGTTAAAAGGGAAAAACATAAAAAAAAAATCATTTCAGTAATGACATGGAAAAGTATATTTTTAAATATTAAAAGCAAATAGAAACCACATAAGCAAATTAAAAGGTTCTTGCATCCTAGCATTTAACTCACAGTTCACTTGTAAAATGAACTTTTCAATAGTTCCGGACCATGATGTAATATGCACGGAGGGAGATATTCTGCAATATACATGCGTGTGTCAATTTTCCAAATTGTAAGATGGAGATTAAAAATATATCCCCAGATATTACCGCCTACTAACTTCATGTGAATAGATTTTAAAACTCAAGTGATTTCATTGGCTTAGAAGATAAATCCTGTTTTTAGCAAAGAAAGCAAATTTTCCTCTTACATAATAACTAGTCTGATCTTACCAAGGGCTTAATACACTATCAAATGCCTCCTCTGTGGGACTGGGCAGTATCCTTATAACATTCAGGAACCAGTGCACATAATCATAATCATAAATAACTAAATACCACTCCATGAAATTAAATGGTACTTAAAACATCTAAGTTATATACTTAAGTAAATTGTGTATATCAGGGAGGGACACTGTGGTCTTGAAATTGCTAGAGGAAGTGTGTTTTTAGAACTTCATTATGAACAACAAATAAAAGAAATTTGACTTGGGGGTGAAGGGCTGTTTTAGGTTGGACTGAGCTGCTGAGCCAGACAGGGCATGAATGTATGTGTCGGAGCCTCACCCCCACCCCCACAATAGCTGTGTGAGGTCCACAGACCCTCCAGTCCAGACTTAGCAGCAGATCAAGTGGAAACACAAAGGCCAAACCTCACCTAACCCACACTAATGAGTCCACGCACAAGGGCGATGGTGGCCACACTAAACCACTGCAGATACGAAAAGGACAAGAGTGTGGATCCATAAAGTCAGGGATTTAAGAGTCTTTTATGCACTGCCGAATGTCCAGGCCCTAGATTAGTGCCTGACACAGAATAAGTGCTCAATAAATACTTGATGAACGAATCCCTACTTCCTGCATAATAACCAGTATGGCCACACTGCTAGGCCTTACACAATGTCTGATTTATAAATAATGTGTTTGGTCTGTACACACCAAATATCTCAGACACGATGATCACCCAACAATCTCAGACACACAAATATATTGGACATATGTTTCTTTAATCATTAAAAAGATTATGCTTAATACCTTTGGGAAAGAATGGTCTCTTCAATAAATGGTGTTGGGGAAACTGAACAGCTACATGCAAAAGAATAAAATGGGCCGCTGTTTTACACCACACAGAAAAATCTGTTCAAAACAGATTAAGGACTTGAAGATAAGATCTGAAGCTATAGAACTCCTAGAAGAAAAGATAGGGGAGTAAGTTCCTTGAATTTGTACTTGGTGATGATTTTTTTGGTATTTAACACCAAAAAGCAAAGGCAACAAAAGCAAAAATAAACAAGTGAGACTACATCAAACTCAAAAGCTTTTAAACACCATATGAAACCATCAGCAAATGAGAAGTCAAACTACAGAATGGGAGGAAATATTTGCAAATCATATATCTGATAAGGAGTTAATATCCAAAATAAATAAAGAACTCATACAACTCAACTGAAAAAAGACAAATGACCCAATTAAAAAATAGGATCTGAATTGATATTTTTCCAAAGAAGATTTACAGATGACCAACATAAAAAGATGATCAACATCACTAATTATCAGGGAAATGAAAATCAAACCACAATGACATATCACCTCATACCTGTTAGACTAGCTATTATAAAAAAGACAAGAAGCAAGTGTTGGTGAGGATGTGGAAAAAAGGGATCCTATGTGCACTGTTGGTGGGAATGTAAATTAGTGCAGCCACTGTGGAAAACAGTCTGGAGATTTCTCAAAAAATTAAACAAAGAACTACCACATGATTCAGCAATTCCACTTCTGGGTATTTCTCTGAAGAAATCCAAAACACTAATTCATAAAGATATCTGTATGCCCATTTTAATAGCACCATTGTTTGCAATAGCTAAGATATGGTAACATCCTAAGTGTCCATTGATGGGTAAATGGATAAAGAAAATGTCACACACACAAGAATATTACTCATCTATAAAAAGAATGAAATCTTGCCATTTGCAACAACATGGATGGAACTTAAGGACATTATGCTAAGTGAAATAAGTCAGAGAAAGACAACTATCATTAGATCTCACTTATATGTGGAATCTAATTCAAACAAACTAACAAAAACAAACAAACAAACAAACTAACTAACTAACTAACTAACCAACCAATTATCTAACTAACCAACTAACTAACTAAAAACCACAGGCTCACAGATACAGAGAACAGATTGGTGGGTGCCAGAGGCAGGGGTCAGGGGTAGGTGAAAGCGGGTGAAGGGAGTCAAAAGGAACATTATATAATAACTAAGTCATGGGGATGTAACATACAGTGTGGCAACTATAGTTAATAAAACTGTATTGTATATTTAAAAGTTGATAAGAGAGTAGATCTTAAAGGTTCTCATCGCAAGAAAAAACATTCTGTAACTATGTATGATGGATGTTAAGTAGACTTCCTGTGGTGATCATTTCGCTATACAAATATTAAATTGTTATATACCTGAAACTAAAATAATGTTGTACATCAATTACGCCTTATTAAAAATAAAATAAAATTTAAAATGAAACTGATCTTAGAATTTTTACAATGCAATGTATAGTTTCACCCATTTTGAACCTCAGATACAACATAAAATCGCAACGTATACACCTTTAAAAAAAATTGTGGTAAGAACACTTAATATGAAATCTGCCCTCTTAAAATTATTTTTCTCCTTTTATTATTTTTTTATTGTTAAATTTATTGGGGTTACATTGGTTAGTAAAAATTACATAGGTTTCAGGCATACAATTCTACAATACTTCGTTTGTGTGTTGCATTATGTATTTACTACCCAGAGTAAGTTCTCTTTCCAACACCACACATTTGTATCCCATTCCCTCCTCCCCAAGCCCTCTTAAAATTTTAAGTGCACATATAGTGTTTTTAACTTAGGCATTATGTTGTATAGCAGATCTCTAGAACTTAATCATCTTGCATGAATGAGACTTTAGACTCGTTTAATAGCAACTCTTTATTTCCCTCTTCCCACAGCCCATCATAACTACCCTTCCACTTTCTGCTTCTGAGTTTGGCTACTTTAGACATCTCATATAAGAGAAACCACGCATTATTTGTCCTCCCGTGACTGGTTTATTTCACTTAGCTTAATTTCCTTAAGGTTCATCCATGTGGATGCATGTGGCAGGATTTCCTTCTTTTTATAAGGCACCTTTAAGTCTTTCTTTTTTATTGTTAAATTTACAGGGGTGACTGGTAACAATTACACAGTTCCCAGATGTACAACTCTACATTATATTGTCTATGGACACCTTTAAGTTTTGATAGAATTTGCTCATATCTTCTTAAGTCTGTATGTTGCCATGAGAAACTGTTCTTCGATTTCTCAGTTTATTCAGTAGACTTAAATGTTTCTTTTTAATTATATTTAAGTTAAATATAATAATAAATGTGCTAAATTTTATAATGAACTAATACATTCTGCTAGAATGACACATAGCACAGAGGATCTAGCTTAAACAATAATCACAAGCACCGTTCACTTACTGCTAATTATACCAGCTCCTGGGTTAATGGCTTTTCATGAATTAAAAAAAATTTTAATCCTTATAAAAATTCTGTGAAGAAAATATTATTATCACCCCTTTTTAAAAAATAGATGAAGCAACTGAGGCTTAAGAAAATTGCACATTCAAGAAAGTAAAGTTTATACATATAGCGTTATACAAAATGTAAGTGAGGTGTTCATTCTAATCTACTCATCAGGTAACACTAGTTAGAGTAGCAGGTCTGAACCATTTGTTATGCATCCAACATGAGATATGAAGTTTTATATTGGAATGCAAACCAAATGAATCACAATTCATTTCCCCTTACTATACCAGAATCGTCAACTATAAGGTGTCTGCCACCCTTACTATAATAACAAAATTTCTATCTCAGTGTTTGTCAATGCTTTCTTCACCAAGAAAGCCTTGCTTTAAAACAATGTCAGCTGAACTCTACAATGTGCTCAGTGAACAGACTACAGTATTTACCTGGGTAGAGACTGCCCAGTGAACAGTCCATGCTCCTGAAAGGGTTTGCAGGCCACTCTTTGAGTAACATTATACTTGTGGGGTTTGAACAAACACCTAACTTAACACTTCAGTCTAAGCAGAGTTCAAGGGACCCAAAGAAATAACCATTTGTGTGAAAAGCTGAGGCAACCTTTAATCCCTTGTTTCAGTCAATCAAAAAATTAATATCTATTTAGTATACATAATGAGCAAGGTACTGTATTAGAAGGTGGGGAGGATTTAAAACGTCAGGGTCCTTGACCACTTTAGGAAGTTTGCCATCTGAATGAAGACAAAAATGAATGCAAAAACCAAATAATGATACTTAAGCATTAGCAGTCAAGGTCAAATAAGTGACACATGCAGCTGAGGGAGACCTGCCGGAGCTCACGGTCTTTTAAGGACAGAACACTCTATATGGTCTGAGAAAAATGCAGAGGCAGAAATTAGCTCATTCCCAGGAAAATGAGGGAAAATAATGGAGTGAAGAATTAAAGGATGAGGGAGAGGTAGATGAGGAAGGTAAACTTTCTCTAGGGTTGACCAGGTGCAGGTGCTTAGTATGCATATGTACTGTGCTTCTTGAAGGAAAGCATTTTATTATTACAGTCTGATTTAATAAGTGATCAGGGACTTGGGTAGGGGCAGCATTTTCGTTTTAGCATGGAAGTGTGTCCTTCTTTGCATAATTCTGACTTCGCATGAATTGTCATGAATACCCTGCAGGTTTAGTTTTAGTTCAGGTTTATGTATTAAGGAGGGGACATTTTATGTGTGAACCATTTCTGAAAAGTCTTACCCGGGTAAACAATGCATATATTCATAGCCTTTAGAAGTATCTGATCCAGGGTTAAGGCTTAAATGAAAATGAATTTTCCTAGGAAACCTCCAGTAAGTAATATCCTGGGACACATTCCAGGAATAATCAGTTTCCATGATATTCTTCCATTTTTATGTGGTGAGTTTAAATTGAGAAAGCTCCTTAAATTAAATACATTTGTTACAGAAAACAGCTAATTTAGTAGGGGCAAGTATTTCTTCAAGACTGAATATACATTTCCCTCTCTGTTAAGCCCCTTTCTCATACTTTGCTTTTATTTTTACAGAATGCTAAGCATATGAATCCACATATTCAAACTAGTGAAAGACAATGGCTAGATGTGAGGTTTGCTTCTTTCCCATTCAAAGTTCTAATGCCTATCATTGTCCTAATTCATGAGGGAACTATTCAGGGAATAACTAAACTGCCAATTATACCTGTATCTCGATGCAATTTGTGTAGTATAAGAAAAGCCTGTAATTCTCCATAGTTGACTCTGTGTAAATGACTGGAAATCATTTATTGAAAGATTTAATGGCCTAGATTATTTCATGGAAGGAGGAAATAACTTCCAGAAAATCCATTAATATGCCAATAATTTCGCTAACTTTTAGTAAGTGGTTAGGTGAAATCAAGATGAGGTATGTTTGCATTTCAGCTTCGAATAATAAACTGACATTTGCCTAACATTTCCAAGTGAATTTGCACATATTTCCCACAAGCATTTGTTTTCATATTAGTTGCTCCTCATTCCCATATGTATCCTTGTGTAATCAGGGTTAACTCCAAGCTAAGCCTGAAGCATTTGTTGGAGAGAGTTAGAGACCCAGAGGAGGATGGGAAGTCCCCATCCAATATAATCACACAGCTACCTGGCTGGAGGCACAGGTTTCATGATAATGAGGAATCTGAAGGATGAGCTTCTGTCAGGTCAGGGGCAGGGAGGCTTTTGGAGAGAAAACACAAATGAAATGGGGAGAAAAGAGAAAAAGATGATAAATTATAATCCAGGAATCTGAGCACAGATGGGAAAGATGGCTTGCCAGGTTTTTGGTTTTTTTTTTACCAAGTTTTAAGAGCTGATGGGATCAGATGAAAGAAGTCATGATTTGGGGGGTCAGTGAGGTGAGCCTGTTGCATGGAGGGGGGTCCTGACATTAGAAGGAAGCCTGACGGCCAGAAACTCTCACAATGGCCCTCACAGGAAGCTGTGTACACATGAAGCTCTGTCTCCACTAGGGTGTCTGCTTGCCTGTGCATGCACATGCGTATTCTCCCCCATAGAAAGAACGTGCTGTCTGAAGTCCCACCTTTTTTCAGTACCTTTCCATTAGTGAACTTTAGATACAAAAATAGCGAGTCAGCAGGTTCCTTGGGGTCCAAGTGTAGAACGAAAGATTTTTTGATCTAGGATTGTGGGTAAAACTTCCATAAAGCTGATGAAACTGCCCTCCTCTCTGCCTTTTGCTATCAATTATGAGTTTCACTTTGCTTGTAGAGAAAATTTTTCATAAGCAGTTGCTTTCCTATAAGATGGAGTCACACATTTGACAGCATTCTCTGTGCCTTTCATTAATTTACTTTATTTACTGTGGTTACAAAGCTTAAAACTAACTCTCTGATGCATTTGTAGATGTTCATAGAATTCAATTTGAATTCAGCATTAATTAATGTGCCATTAAGTATGTTCTCTTTTTTCCCTGACACTGCATGATATTAAATTGTTTTAAACTTTTAGTTGTTTTTAGTAATATACACTGTTTGAAAATAATATACAGTGTTATAGCAAGGAGAAGTATAATCTACAGCTGATTAAACTCAATATATTCCAAATCACAGTTCATTTTCCGATTAATATATCAGAGTTGTCAACTAGGTGTTTTATTCTTCTTATAATAACAGAATTTTTTTCGTTTTTTAAAAAAAAATATTTCTTTTATTGTTTTTGACAGAGACAGATAGAGACAGAGAGAAGGAGTAGGGCCAAGAGCAGTCTCCATAGTTGTACATCATCAATTTTCAACATGGTTTTGTTCCAGGAACTGAGCTGGGGGCCTCCTGCATGGGAGACACGCCCCCTTGAGCCAGAGGCTGAATTGGGGCGGGGGGCAAGAACCAAACTGGAGGCCTCTACATGGGAAGCACACCCCAATTTGGCATATGGGTCTGCACAGGCCAGGGCTGGGACTCGATCCTCAGACCCTGGGGCTGCAAAGTGAGCAATTAACCCACTGAGCCATCCCAGCTTCCCCAGTAACAAAATTTCTACTACAGTGTTTGTCAAAAAACTTCACAGAAAATACTTGTTGATGGGTTTAAGACTCATTTTTGTGAGAGAAGTCTTGCTATGTGTGGAAATAAAAATAAATACACTAGAAATCCTATTGTAGAGAAGAAGTTAGAGTAAGAATAGGATACTAAATTATTTATTCTTATGATGAAAAAGTCAAATTATTATAGTATAATTGATAAATAACTTTATAATATTTAATAAGAATCTAGTATTTTTGTGTTACCATAAATCACCTGATCTTTAAATTCAGAGTATCTATGTAAGGCATTAGTTCATAGACATTTTCTGTGAAGGTCAATTCTGAATGAGTATGGCATGCATGTATTTATGCTTTTGTCTAGGAAATATGTAATGGAGACAAGTCATTTTATATCCATATTTTTGAAAAGCAGTAATCAACTAGGTGATATTGGCTTTTATATTCAAAGAATGTATGTATGCACATTGGAGTTTGAGAGCAAGTAGATTAATGATGGCATAATATAAACTGTACCTGCTGAGGGGGCTTATTTTTTATTCCCACTCAGCAAATGAAAAAAGAAAAAGACCTTACACAAACATTTGGTCTTTTATTTCTCAGATAGAATAAATTATCTTTCTTTTTAAATGACCCTTCATTTGATAGGTGCAAAAAACCATAACTGTCACAGCTAAAATTTACCAAGCATATTAAGTCTGTAGCATTTCAACATGTTACCTGTATAGCAGCCAATGGTCCATACATAGGAGAGGCTGACAAAGCTATACCAGTCATCCTACAAGTCCTATAATGAAAAAGTGAAGAGATGCTGCAACAAATGGAAAAAAAATATTACTCAAATTGGCTTATCTGAGATACCTGTACTATATATAAATTATATATATATATATAAATTATACCATATTAGAGATCATTATATTTATTAATCAAATGAGTACATTAATATATTTCATTATAAACACAATTGACAAGATAATTCCTCTAAGGGGAAGCTGAATGGCTCAGTGGGCTAAGCGCTCACTTTGCAGCCCTAGGGACTGAGGATCAAATCTCGGCCCCGGCCCATGTGGACCCATGTGCTGAACTGGGGAGTGCCCCCCAGTTTGGTTCTGACCGGGGTGAGACCCTGGCCCAGCTCCTGCCCTGTGCAGCCCCGTGCCCACCTGTGGAATGAAACTATGTGGGAAAACTGATTATGTGCAACTGTGGAGACTATCCTGGGCTCTCCCCCTTCTCTCTGTCTCTGTATCTCTGTCTATCAAAAATAAAAAAAAAAAAAAAAAAAGATAATTCCTCTAAGATATCGCACAAATCTAATGTTTAAAATTTTGACATAGTTTCACATACTTTTCCATAACTAATACAAATTATAGAAGGAGATTCTATGAAAACTGATAATTTTTATCCTTTGGGCACTATTAAGTTTAAAATAGGAGACATCTTAGTGATGCTTTTATGTTGTAGAACTTCCAAGACTGATCTCTAAAAGATCGAGTCAATAAATACTCTGAATTGTGTTCATATCACAAGCCAATCATTACTTGCCAGAGTCTGTAAGCAGTAGCTGTTACAAGAAAAATGAAAAAAAGAAAGAAAAGCACATACTGATTTGATGCAATTTCCAGATGCTTTTGCATTCAGAGCCTGGAGTAATTGAGAACCATATGTATTTATAAGTACAAGAAGAGAGAAGATGGTCTGCTAGAAACTTGGAGCAAACTCAGCCTCAACTTTTCCCCAACATAAATGGCACTGGATCCAGCTACAATGTGGGGTGATAGGTGTGCTCAGGCTGGATGCCTGGTCTGAACCAGTGTGTTAGGCTTATTGGGGTGTCTAGACTGGTCAGTGTAGATGAGGTGAGAGTGTTGGTGTGGTCAGTGCATCTGTACTGACAATGTGTCCAGGTCACCAGTTTGAATAGTTCTTGTGTCCATGTTTTCAAATGATTATTGGCTGTTCATGTAGCCACTGGTTGCCATTTCACTTGAGAATCATGACCAACTAAATATTTGGGAGCAGGGTAGGTGTGGGGGGGGGGGAGGATATCTAAGTTTGAAATGTATATAGATCATTTTAAAGGTAGATGTATAACATGATAAGCATTCCTCATCTTAGTACAGGCCTGGATGCCTGACTGTATACAAGAGAATTCCAAGTTTGTTATACCACAGGTATGATCTAAATCCATAATTACATATATTTTTAAAGATTTATTTTTTGTTGTTTTGATACAGAAAGAAACAGAGAGACAGAGAGAAGGGTGAGGGCCCAGAGCAGTCTCCATAGTTGCACATCATCAGTTTTCAACATGGTTTTGTTCCAGGGGAAGCTGGGATGGCTCAGTGGGTTAAGCGCTTGCTTTGCAGCCCCAGAGACCGAGGATCGAATCCTGGCTCAGGCCCAGGAGGACCCATATGCTGAACTGGGGGGTGCCCCCAGCTCAGTTCTTGCCAGGGCCTATGTGGGCTGCTCCCGGCCCAGTTCCTGTCCTGTGCAGCCCCGTGCCCACCTGTGGAGTGAAACTATATGGAAAACTAATGCTGTCAACTATGGAGACTGCTCTGGGCCCTCCCCCTTCTGTCTGTCTCTCTCTGTCAAAAAAAAAAACAATAAAAAGAATAAATCTTAAAAAGGAAACATGGTTTTGTTCCACACAGGTGGGAGAGGGCCATCCAGGGTGGAAGCTGGACTGGGAGCCTCCTGCATGGGAGGCATCCCCCCCCCGCCCCCCCAGAGCCAGGGGCCAAACCAGGGGGCGAGAACCGAACTGAGGGCCTCCCACATGGGACGCACACCCCAGTTTAGCGCATGGGTTACCACAGGCTGGGGCTGGGACTCGATCCTCAGTCCCTGGGGCTGTCAAGCGAGTGCTCAACCCACTGAGCCAACCTGGCTTCCTTATAATTATTTTGAACTCAGATCAAGAGAGGAAAAAGGAGCAGCAACCGTTTAATCTTTCACTTTATTATCTAATGAACAACACTGCATTTTTTTGTAGAGTTACAAAACGCAGACACTGATTCTTGCTGGGGTTTCTCATATTGCTTCTTACCCTACCTCCAACATCAAGTTCTTCAGTCGCGGTGTGAAAGATCAGTGCTCCAGACAAACTTGCCTTGTCCTTGCCCTGGAGAGAGACACCTTTCTTCTAGAAACAATGCAATGGGACTTATGCCTTCAGCAAGGGTCTCTACTGAATTTCAGAGACCTGGGGGTTGAAAGGTGTGCTGGCATTGGCGAGCACATTTTTCATCTGGCAGCAGGATTCATGGTCCTAAGTAGCACAGCATTATCTTTTGTAGGCCAGATAATATCACAACTGGTAGGGGAATAATCGCACACATTGTCTCGCTTTAAATTTGTGTAGGCATTCAGCTACACAAACTATTCCTCTTCACTAGGTCCTAAATGACACATAGATGGGGGAAATACAAGGGAACACTCAAGAAATTTATCTCAAATTACTGCAGGGAATTCAATTTGTGGCTCAGCTGAAATAGGTAACCACTTCTATTTAACAGCCTCTAAAGAGATATCAGATGGCATTGTGATATATGTTCTTTAGAATGACCTTTGGCAGGTAATGGTGGGTCTTAAGGCATTTGAGGCCATGATTAATGGAACCGCTTTTTTTGTGAATTTTCTCTGTGAATTAGAGGTGTCCAGAGGTTGTTTTCTTATCTAACAGATTTTTTTTTTTTGCATGCATTTATTTCAGCTATTGGAACAAGACCATCAAATGAACAATGACTTTTGGGGGGAAAGAAAGGTGAGGGGTTTGAATGCCAAAATGTACCAATAAGACATGTGCTGCATTTGGCCTTCAGATAGGCCTGCTACGGTACTTTGTCATTTTGTGTTTAGGTATGTAATCTGAACTTAATTAAAGCAATTTCAGCTAACATATATTAGAAAAGGTTATAATTCTCCCCAAGTGGTTCTCTGATCTTACTTTATAGCAACATAGTGATTTAGATTAATGTGAACAGAACTGGAAAAAAAAAAAAAGCTTAGGTAAAGATAAACTACTCTTAATTGTGGACCACAATATTCAATAGATAATTATGACTTTCCCAGAATAATCAAAAAGTTATCAGTACAATTATGAAAAGCAATTAAAGTCACTTCCTATAATTTTCTTCAGATTTTTCAGAGTTATCATATTAGAGTTAAAAATGTCTGAGAGTTCCAAAATTAAGTGTGTTATTTTAATAGAAAATTGTACTCTTCTGGATCTACAATTAACCTAAAATCAGTAGTATTCATTTTTTAATGCTTCCAAGTTTCCATGAGGTTTCCTAAATTATGCATATTATAAATATCACCATCCTTATCCAAGTTTATCTTTTACAAAAGTTTCACTAAGTGTTCTGCAAAACAACATTGAGATAACTGGGAGCCTAAATTTTCACATAAAGATTCACTCACACAAACTAAAATGAGGAAGAAGAGAAAGGAAGAGGTTGTGTCAAGTTATTAAAAGCAAAAGATCCGATCATTTAAAGATAGATGCTGTTCCAGATTTCATGATATTATTCCTCCATGTGGAAATATGAAAGAAACAAAAATGCATAAGGGAATCCTATAGGGAGCAGGAAGAAAACTAGAGATCTTAACTAACGATTAAAATGAAAATTAAAAAAGAATAAGAAAGTGAATGAAGGAGATAGATGAAAAGGAAAAGTAGATAATTTGCATAAGAAAAGCAGTCTGAAACATTCTTCCTAGGGTGCTTCTAATCTTCTTGACTTGTTGCCTGGTTTCAAATTCAAGTATTGCATTAAGTGCACTGAAGTATATCTACATTGTGCAGAGGAAAGGGGACGATGACAAAAAGAACAATTCTTATCAGTTAGAAGTAATAATTTTTAAAATAAAAAATTCAATAGAAAATAGGGATTATTGTATGGAAGATATTTCTTCCATGTGAAGGAAAAAAAAGGAAAAATATTGAGAATTATAACATCATGAGAAATAGAGCATCACTTGATCATTCAACTTTTAGGAAGTCTAAAAGAAAGAAGTAAGAAAATATAGGTGAGAAAATTATTAAGCCAGTAATATAAGAAAATATCTTAGAGTAAAAATAATTATATTGAAAGGACCTCCAACAAAGCTATCAGTATCATATTAGCATCAGCACTTAAATAAACTAGGTACACAATCCGTATCTGTTAAAAGGATTAGCTACACTGGATGCTAAAATATGATGAAGGTAATATCTTTTTTTTTTTTTTAAGAATTATTTTATTGATTTTTGACAGAAAGAAACAGAGACAGAGAGAGACAGAGAGAAGGGGGAGGGCCCAGAGCAGTCTCCATAGTTGACAGCATTAGTTTTCCACATAGTTTTACTCCACTAGTGGGCACAGGGTTGCACAAGGCAGGAACTGGGCCGGGATCCTCCCACATAGGCCCTGGCAAGAACTGAACTGGGGGCACACCCCAGTTCAGCATGTGGGTCCGCATGGGCCGGGGCCTGGATTCGAACCTCAGTCCCCAGGGCTTCAAAGTGAGCGCTTAACCTGCTGAGCCATCCAAGCTTTTCCTAAGAAGATAATATTTTTAGAGTATGAGAAAAAATATATTTTATCTATTATTCTATGCTCAGCCCAAGTATCAATTAAGTGTGAGTGTGTTCAGTAAAATTATTTTTAGAAAAGCAAGGACTTGGATTTTGTCACATATGCATTTTTTAATGAAGAAAAATTTGAAGTTTACCCTACGAAAATAAGAGGAAAATTAGATAATGAAATTAAATGATGACACTAACTCAAAAGGCAAAACAAACAAACAAACAAAATCCAGAGACTAATATTTCACTATTAATTCCTGATTATATAAATACGAAAACAACTCACTAACATTTTGTGCAATGATTAAGGTATTAACACACAAAGTGTGAAATATAAAATTAACTGATTAGCCTAAATCACAGTGAGCTTTGTAAAGATGCTTTCCTGCCTAGGTGAACTAACTTAGGTAGCTTCTCAGGATGGAAGGAAGGTCCATTGTCAATGGGCATCACAACATCCTATGACAGCACTTGAATGAATGCATTTATATGTAAATGTATGTCACTAATTAATTTTAAAACTCATTGTAGATACCATGAAAATGTTTTTCTTCTGTTATGCACATATTTCATTAAAAAAAATGGATATAGCTGTACTGGTATGTACGAGTTGAATACCAGACTTGAATGGGTCACAGTGAGAAGAGAAAGCGAAGCTTCTAAAAGCATATCTCCAAGAAAAATGAAATGGGAGAAGCCAGATGGCTCAACAGGCTAAGCACTCACTTTGCGGCCCCAGGGACTGAGGATTGAATCCTGACCCTGGCCTGTGTGAACCCATATGCTGAACTGAGGTGTGTTTCCCATGTGGGAAGCCCCAGTTTGGTTCTCACACCCCCAGTTCAGCCCCTGGCTCGAGGGGGCACGCCTCTCTTGTGGGAGTTCCCCAGACCAGTTCCCACCTTGCTCGGCCATCACTCACCTGTGTGGAACAAAACCATGTCAAAAAACTGATGATGTACAACTATGGAGACTGCTCTGGGCACTCCCCTTTCTCTTTGTCTCTCTGTCTCTGTCTCTGTCTCTCTCTTTCTCTGTCAAAAATAATAAAAAAATAAATCTTAAAAAAAATGAAATGAAGTCGAACAGTTGGCAATCCAAAAAAGAAACTGAAAGATTTTGGGAAACACTAAACTTATTTCTTTAACAAGAAAACAGAAATGAATGGTCCAAAAATAAATCAAGCTATAAAGGTGAATTTTAAATGAAAATAATCTATTTAACCCTGAGGCTAAGAAACATGCATCTTTGAGCAGCATAAAGGTAATAATATTATAACCCAGAAAAGAGAGTGTAATTGAAACATATTACCAATATAAAAAAATGAGACAAACAAGTAATTATGGTAACAAAGGATAATTTAAATTATATCAACCATAAATATGTATATTCCAGTGGAGCTGACAAAAGTTGAGGATGAAATTAGGGAATGGTGAGAGGGAATGATGGGGAGCAAGGATTAAGTCTGGCTGTGGCTAAAATTGATGAAACAATAAGGAGAGGTATAAGCATGTTATTTAAAGTTGAGTAGGAAGAATAAAAAATAATGTTATAACTATTAAATATTGGGAAGGGAATATGATGTTCAATTTGGGTTAATCCTCATTTTTCATAGTGGAGAAGCAATAGGTACCATGTCAAACTGATAAGCCAAGCAATAGTAATGTGTTTATATTACTTAGGATGAGGACAAGCGTGGGCATGTGTGGTGTGTGCACACATATACACTGAAAGCAGAAAAATTTGAGAGTGGTTACCTCCAGAGGACTGGAACTCAGGGGAGGTATAGAGCAGAATATTGCAACTATAAGGTATAAAGATTCAATATTTTATAAAAATCTTTTCATTATTTAAACACATATACAAAGGAAAATAATTATAGGCAATTTATAAGACAAGTAGTGTTGATCAAAACTTTACTGGGGAAGGGGATGCCAGGATGGCTCAGTGGATTGAGTGCTTGCCTTGTAGCCACAGGGCTGGGGTAGGGTCCTGGCCCAGCCATGCGGACCCATATGCTGAAATGGGGCGTGTTTCCCACGTGGGAGGCCCCTGATTTGGTTCTGCCTGAAGCATGCTTTCCAAGTGAGAGGCGCTGGGTTTGGTTCCTACTCTGTGTGTCTCCAGCATCATCTGTGTGGAATGAAACTAAGTCAAAACTAATGATATATAACTATGGAGACTGCCCTGGGCCCTCCCCCTTCTCTCTGTCTCTCTCTAGCTAATTTTATGGTTTCTCTACAAAGAAACTGAGGCTTAGAGAGTTTGATTGCCCAAAGCTATTTACTGATAGTAAACAGGGAATACAGAAGTAGAGCCTGATCTCCCAAATTTTATGTACTTTATTACTTTGAGATTCACCCTTATTCTAAGCCTTTAATATATTCATATAAAGGTGAGAGCAACATTTTCCAAATCCTTTTTTATATCCTTCTTTGGTACTTATTTTCCTGCAAAATACAAACTAAAAATTTTTTTTACTCTTCCCTCAAAGTGATTCAATTAAAACCAACCACATAATATCTATCTAGGAATAGAAATAGTACAATTCTGTAAGATAAAGTGTTCTTCCTATTGTGCATAATTGATAATCCCCTGACACTCGTAAATACTTATACCTCATTGCCTGAAGACAAAATAACAATAGCTTAGATGTCTATTTAATAAAACATGAGATATTTACAAAGCAAAACCCTATTGTATGTTGTATGGAAGAGATGCCACCTCAAATACAGTAATTCAGAAAAGCTAAAAACAAAGGTGTGGGCAAAGGTATAACAGACAAATGAAAACAAGAAAATAGGGGTATTTCCTGATAACAAACAGAACAGAATTCAGACCAAAAGGCACTGAATGTAAACAAACAAACAAACAAAACCCCACAGTTCCTAATTTTTTTAAGAATAAAATGAAAACCAAGCAGACAAGTCTAGATTAGTTACATGCGCAAAATTTTATCTAGTTTATTTCATGAATGTAAGCAAAACTTAATTTAGGTTATTTGTTGTAAATACTTCTGATAATCATAAACAAAACTGAAGTCATCTTCCTAAAATGATATAAGAAAATCAGTATTACCAAATCCCCAGCCATCTAAAAACCCTCACTGTAACAACCAATCATTGTGAAGCTTAAACAACTTCCTCATTTTATAAGCCACTTTGTAATGGCATGCCTCTGTGCTTCCTATCACTTTCTGGTTTGAAGTCTCCCTATTTGTGAATAGTTTGTTTCTTATATAATAAAATATTGACAGCAAGTAAAGCTTTCCGAATTTTCTTCTGACACATCAAAAGTCACAATTCACAAAGAAGATACAATATTTATGAAAGTCTATGTAGCAGAATGGCAAATAATTTTCACAAAGCAAAAATTATAAGGAAAGAAAGGAAAAAAGAGAGAAATCCACAAAAAAGAGATGTCAAAACAATCTTAGTCCAAAATAGATCAAGTGGACAAAAAAACAAACAAACAAACAAATAAATGAACAAAGAAAAAAACAGGTAAAGTCATAGAAGACCTATACAACGGTACAATAGAATACTGGTAAGTATTATAATATGTATGGTACTCCTGTAACCCCAGAGTAGAGAATATTCCTTCTTTTCCAACACAAATGGAATATGTACAACTACTGATCAAATATTAAGTCAGAAACATAGCCTAAGTTTTATAAAATAAAAATAGAAAAAAATTCCTTGATGACAATGAAATAAAACCAAAATTTAATAACAAAATCAGACAATTCCTGAATATGTATAAAAAGAAACTATGCAAAATAATTCTTGAAAGGGCAAATACAAACTGAAATTTCTGTGTTTCTTAAAGAGTAATGATGTGTAAACATAGTATAGCAAAATTTACAGGGTCAACTCAAAGCCATAAATTACAAACTTTAATAAGGAAGAAATAATCACTAAAACAGAAAAAATTAAAACAACTAAAGAATACTACATGATTTATGCAAAAAATTTTAATATTTGTACAAAAGAGTTGATAGTTATTTAGGAAAACCAAATTTTACCAAAATTGACTTTAATTAAGGGAGAAATTTTGAGCAACCCAATTTTCATAGGAGAAATAAAGGTATCAAATTTCTACCACACAAAAATAGCACCAGGTACTGATGATTTCACAGGGAAATATCACCACGTTTATAAAGAACAGATATTTTATTTATTTATTTATTTATTTATTTATTTATTTATTTATTTATTTATTTAGAACTGAACTGGAGGCCTCACCGCATTCGGGAAGCACACCCAAGTTCAGCATATGGGTCCACAAGGCCGGGGCCAGGATTCGATCCTCGGTCCCCAGGGCTTCAAAGCGAGTGCTTAACCTGCTGAGCCATCCCGGCTTCCCCAGAATAGATATATATATTTTTTTCTTTTTTCTTTAAAGAATGTTTTAAAGAAACCAACTAATAATCATCTCCTTGAATCCCATACACCCACCACAACCATTTTCTTCTTTTTTTTTCTTTCTTTCTTATTATTATATTTTATTGTTAAATTTAATGGGGTGACATTGGTTGGTAACAATTAGATAGTTTCCCGATGTACAAGCCCACATCACATCACCCATGCATCGCATTATGTGCCCAGCTCCCAGAATCAGCTCCCTCTCAACCACCATATATCTCGTGCTCACGCCCACCTTCCCCCCAACTCTCCCTCCCCCCTTCTCACCCCTCTCCAGGTAACCACCAAACTATTGAGTGTGTCCATAATGCTGGTGCCCTCTCCCACCTCCCCTCCCTCTCTCCCTCCCCCCTCCTCCCCTTCCCTCAGGCAATCACCAAGTTATTGAGTGTGTCCATAGGTCTCTGTGTCTTTGTAACTTTCAGTTTTATATTCCACCTATAAGTGAGGTCATATTTTTCCGGATTCT
>PVKE010030055.1:0-19858 GCA_004027555.1 Craseonycteris thonglongyai
GGGGGGGGGGGGGGGGGGGGGGTGGAAGTCAGGGGCTGATGGTTTTGTGAAAGAGAGGGATGATACAGAAAGGAGGCCTAGATGAAAGTGGTGATTAAAATAATGGGCAGGCCACATGCAGACTAAAATAAGTGTCAGATTCTGACTTAAAGCCTTCCACCAGATGCAGCAATACAACTGAAGTACATCAACTCACTTGCAACTATCAAGCCTGTCACCAGATGCAGCCTAATTGTCACTTGGCACTCACTGATAGGGTCTGCAAGCAACTGATGTATTATGGTCTCTGTGCAGTCAAACCTCTCTGCTAATGTTAATCTGTGTTTGTAGCTGCTCCCCAGCCCTAGCATCACTACTTCAGCTCCACCTCAGATCATCAGGCATTAGATTCTCATAAGGAGCGTGCAACCTAGATTCCTCGCACGCACAGTTCACAACAGAGTTCGAACTCCTATGAGAATCTAATGCTGCTGCTGACCTGTCAGGAGGCAGAGCTCAGGCAGTCACATGAGTTATGGAGAGCAGCTTAAATACCGATGAAGCTTTGCTCCCTGGCCTGCTATGTGGCCCATTTCCTAAGAGGCCAACAACCAGTACCAGTCCATGGTCCGGAGGTTGGGGATCCCTGTTCTAGTCAAGTAAATTATTCAGGGAAAGAATCTTAGTCTATTTGTGAAAAGTCACAGGGAGAAATTTTCTTTTCAACACATTTGAAAGCAATAGTTTGATATAATGGCTAAGAAGCTAGGTTTAGAGTTACAAGGTTCTAGTTTTAAATTAAACTCTGCGTAATGAACTGTAATCTTTAAATAAGGTACTTAATCCTTATTTTCCCCATCTACAAAACATGGATGAGAATATCTTCCTCCTACATTTGTGGGTAAAATTAAAGGGAATGTTTATAAATTAATTAGCACAGTACCTGGTATTCAACAAATGGCAGTCATTATTATCCTTTTTATGCTCAGTTACTAATATTAAAGCAAAAGTTTCATACAACTTCTTGATAATAAGACTATTAATAAGAGCTTAAAAATATTTTACTTTACTTCGAGAGAATAACAAACTCAATTTAAGTAACGTAAGTGATTAAAATAAAAATTTGAAGCCCATTAGGCCTGTGCAAATAAAAAATGAATACCTCGATTCACTTGTGGTATTCATTTGGCCGAGTAACTTTCATACGAATACATGCAAATTACACATTTTTAACCTCCATTCCAATAAGAAAAGCTTTAATCATCTTACTTCACAAAGTAAAAATGTTCATATCAAGTTCATACACATTATTAAGCCATACATCACCATTCTTGAAAAATATGCTAACTATCCAAGTTATTAATATGTCACAGTGCTCAATGACGCCTTCCATAGTTAATTGGCTAGGAAATCTTATCCAAAAAAGAAACTTAATGAGTAAGTTCACACTGAAGTTCAGAGGCTGCCTTAGGTAAAGATCTATAGTTATTTCTTTCAAACTGCTATTTGTTTTGAGTTTATATCTCTATTTTTTGTTATCAAAATAGTCAGCATTTATATTTCACCTTATCAACCCATTAGAATGCATCACAAAATGAGTTCATTTTAGATCAGACATACAATGCATACCATTTAATTTCACAAATCATTACTAAGCATTTAATATATTCTAGACTGAAAGATTAAGTAAGAATTCCCCAAAAGAGGTAAGGACAGTTTTCTTGTATTAAAAACCAGATACGTTAGAAAAAGAGAAGGCCATAGAATCAAATAAAGTTAACAGAATTTGTTAAAACTTTACTTTAAAATCAGTCTCCTCAAATCTTTTAATTTTCTATTGAGTCCTTCAATAGTAACCAAATTGAATAAACCAAAAAGTCAAGTCCAGAAAAAATACAGCCACTGTCAATATAACGAGAACAGTTACATGGATGGATACTTTCTAAGCAGTACATGTATATGTGATAGGTATGTATGTACACATGTGTGGATCTATGCATGTCAGTCACTTCCTTCTAGTAAATTATTTCTGCTGCAAGCCACATATCTGCTAAAAAAAAAAAATTGCTGTAAACTCCAGAACTTATGTGCTTACTCTATTAACTGTCTATGACAAATCAAAAGAAACACAACAGGTGCAGACCTGGGCCAAACTGATCCTTACTTATTCTCTTGTGTGATTTTATAATGTTACTTCAGCTAAGGAGTAGGTTTTAAAAATTATTTCCAATGATTCTATTCCCTCAGTCCTTTAAAAAGGTGATGTCTAGCCTCAGATTTGATGTAGATTACTTTCTTGCTGCTGAAAGACTAAAAAACTTCAACAGAACTGTTATCTTTTGTCATATTGAGTGGAGTACTCAAGGCAAAAGCAAGACTCTATAAGAAAAAACACTAGAAATTCTCAGTTATTAATGTAATGAAGGAACCACAATTTACAATTACGATAACATAGCTTACCTGTTCATTTTTGCAAAGCCACACACTGTTTCCACTTAGCACCGTAAAAATTTTGGCTTTATACCCTCTCAATTCAAGATATCCACATTTCTCAGGTACAACAACGGCTTGAGACTGTGAAGGGGGCTGCGATTTCAGGGCATTTAAGAGTATGGTGATCCAGTCATTTCTCTCCTCTGAAAATGAAGACAAGACAAAATATAATCCATTCATACTTACGCAAATTATAAAGCCATAGAAACATGGATAAGAGACCCAGTCTCTCTGAAACAGATAATTCAAAGATTCTTTTCCACAACCACAATCTAAATGCTATCTAAGTCAGGGGCAATAGTCCAATCCAGTAAGGAAAAAAATCACACACACAACTCAGTTGTCCTGGTACCAGTGGCTTTGGCTCCACCTTGAAGCTTATTAGAAATGCAAAGTCTCAGGCCCCACTCCAGACCTGATGAAACAGAACCTTCATTTGAAGAAGATGCCCAGGTGATCTCTACGGACGTCCATGTTTAAGAAGCACTCTTTCTGATAATTCATGAGACTGCATTTTCTTTTTTAATAGAAGAAAGTCATAAAGTGACCAAACAGTTAACAGACTGTGTCTAGCAATTAAGTTTACTCAAAGGACCATAAAATCTTACTTTCTGTCACTTAGAACCTACTCTTCTTAAGCATATGTTACCTTGATAGTCACTCACACATCCCACAGTCATCACAGTCACTAATAATAGCATCTTACTTGGTAAAAATTAAAACTTGGTGCTTTCACTCCCTCCACAAAAGCTAGGTGACCTTCACTTATGTACAACACACTGTTATGGGCAGAGGAATTTGATCTAGTCCCCAAAGAGTAATGAAAGCTAAAAGTTAGTTATGAATACATAATGGAACACAGAATACTATAAATGTCATCCAAATAGTATCAAATAATATATGAGTCAATTCAGTGGAGGTAGGTAATTTGCTGAAGGTCGTACAGCAAATTAGTACTAAAATTAAGAGAATCATATGTCTTAACTCTCAGATAATTGTTCTTGTCACTTTGAAAAGAAGAGGATTTATACTAGGTCTTAAGAATGAAGAGCAATTGAAAAGCTAAAAACAGGGTTTAAGAGATGGAAAAGCAGAACTTTGTAAGTCTAAGCAGAGGAACATACATGAAAAATGGCAGAAAGAACCAACAACATCTGTTCAAGGACTAACTTATAGATGGGCTTGTTTATAGTTTTAAACTCACAAGGAAATAATGGGAAATATGGCTAGAGATTCTCTAGTGCCTATGTAAGAAATTTTGTCTTTATTGCAGAGACAAAGGCAAACCATTTCAGGATTCTTAGCATGGAAGGGACTTGATCAGGATTGATAACAGGGGACCAAATGGAAGCTTGGAGATTTAGAAATAAGGCAAGAGAAACTTAAAGTACAATGAAGGAAACAACAAAACACGAGTAGAGTCAAGACATTAAGGGGAATAAAAAGAGCTGAGTTTTTTAGTATGTCTGACAGGTGTTCACAAAAAATTAAATTACTCAAAATAATTGGTAGCTCAGCATCTTGAACTCATTGATGAGACAAGGAAGGTAGAAGGTTCCATTTTATTAACAGAACCACCTCGAATTCTCAGTGCCATGCTATGAGCACCTAGCCAGACTGACAGCACCATATAAATGAACATACCCAATACAAGAAAAGACCCATAGACGTGGAAATGTTTAATGTGATAGAAGAAATGGAGAAAACCTTGAGGTACAACTATATCTATGAGGCTGGAAAATGGGTTAGCAAAAAATAAAAAAGGTTAAGTGGATATTAAGGCAAAAAAAAAAAAAACCCACAAAAACAAACAAACAAAAAAACTAGACTGAATTCTAGGTAGAAAAAAATTTTAACAAGGAAAAAGAAGGAAAGAGTAAAGAAGGTCCAAAGCTTGGGAAATTGGATAGTATATCTCAGATCCTTCTAAGACAGGGCTGGCCAGGATAACTACATTGCAAATTGAAATAAGTCTCCATATCAGACTTGCTCACATTCAAACATGAATCCAAAGTTATTTCATAATTTGTGTCTTAATTTTAAAATTATCTTCATTCTTACTCACCTTCACAATAACTAAAAACAGCTAGTGTCAGTAAGAACCAAAGCCATATATTTATTAAAAACTCATGCAACAAAACTCTATTTTATTGCAGGGGTTATATAATCCCCAGGTAACAGTGCTTGTTCCTAAATAACAGGACAAAATATCTGACTTCCCCCAGATCATTATAAACTAAAAGACATTAAAGAAGCATTCAAGTAACTAAGGTATTGACAATATATAGCAGTTACTCTAAATTTTATACCTATGTAAAGAAATTTGGACCACATTATAATTTATTACATTTTCAGTAACAGCAACAGATCTTCCACTTAACTTGGTTATTATTTGTGATCATTAGTTTCACACAAGATATTCTTGACAAGTAAATAGTACATGTTTTCTGTCTATTTGTCTGTGTTAATCCATATCAATCACTGAGTTTGAAATGTAGGTTATAATTTTATGTACTGGGCCAAAGTGTGTGTGGCCTTTAGTATACATGTATATCTCAGCTTTTCAGGAAATAATTTGAAACTGGCAATTGCATCTGTTGGACTTAAGCATATTATGTCTACATCTCAGGAAACTGTTCCCTGATGGCCTAGAAGAAGTATCTAGCTCCTGGGGGCCTCATTTACTAATAGGAAGTAAACAGGAAGAAGACCAGAGATTAATAGTAACATTAGGTTTATTCTTAATTACCCACACCAATGGAGAGAAACAATGATACAAATAATTCAAACACAATAAAACAGATTACACATGGCATTGGGATTTGGTTGTGCAATATGTATGAGCTTAGTCATGGGGAATATGCTTTGATAAGTCATAGTATTACAAAATAAACAATGATTTTCTCCTTGGGCAGAGCTACATGCTATACTCACCTTCGCCTGCTCTTCATAATGAGAGTACTTCTATTCTTTCTATTAAATACCAAATATTTATTGAGTGTCTACCTTGATCTTAGCACTGTGGTTAGCATAATTCCTTCTAAGAAACACTATCTGATCTAGATGTGGCTTTGCTCAATAGAACATTTTGGCTGGAGAAAAAATTGAGGGGAAAATTGCCACTTTATTTTAAGTATGCTAAAATGTAAATAGAAGATAACAGCAATTCTGTCAAATTTCAAATTAGGTCTCAAGGTTTTCAAGATGCCAACTATGGTATAAGAATCAAAAAAGGAAATTAAAATAAAAATCAACAGGAGAGACTTATTCTCAGGGCTACTGGATATAGCAGTAGACATGAATATTAGTAACAAAGGATTATGCAAGGTATTACTGTACAAGAGCTATATAAATAACAGAATCTAACAAAGTTTAGATGGACTCTTACTTTTGGAAGGACAATATAATCTGACTAATGATCCTTCAGTGTAACCCATGATCAATTTTAGAGAAATACTGCACACCAGGGTTGTTCTTGAAATCAATACCCATCATTCATAGCAAATATTTACTGAGTACCTACTATGTTCCGAGACCTATTCTGAATACCAGGAATGGAAGTGTGAACAAGACAGATCCTGGCCTTGCTCCCCTGGAGTTTAAAGTTTTGTGAATGGAAGAAGGCAGTAAAACGTAGAAAAATATATTACACAGTGACAAGTGCACTGGGATAAATAGAGCACAAGATGAGGCATACAGGAAGTGCTATTTTATATACGGCAACAGAAAAAGCCTGAGAAAGAAGGCAGTGGTTTGGCCAATGCCTAAAAGTATCAGAAGTAATGGAGCAAATCAGAAGGATGGCTGGAAAGCATTCCAGGATAAAGAAAGCAGGATGTGTCAGGACCCCAAGGCAAAGGCAGGTCTGGCATGTTCACAGAACAAGAGTTCCCATAGTTGAAATGCAGTCAGTGAGGGAGAACACAGAAGGAGACAAGGACAGAGAGACCAGGGCCAGTCCTTGAAGGCGCTTTTGGCCACCAGAAGTTCTTCACTCTCAGAGAGATGGAAAGACAACAGAGCATTTGAAGTGCAGTGACATGATCTGACTTTCTCATGGAATGATCGCTCTGACAGCTATACTGAAATGTCCCTGTAGTCGATACAGGGAGTTTATTGCAATAATGCAGGTAGACCTAGTGGAGAGGGAGGTTATTACAATAACACAGACATACGTGGTATAGAGGGAGATTACTGCAACAACACAGGTAGAATTGTAAATAGGGAGGTTATTGCAATAGCACAGGTAGACATTGTAAAGAGGGAGGTTATTGCAATAATACAGATAGACATGGTGGAGAGGGAGGTTACTGCAATAATATAGGTAGATATAGTGGCTTCTACTAGAGTGGCAGTGGTAGAAGTATAGAGAATTGGCCGGAATCCAAGCCTATTTCAAAAGTCAAACTGGTAAGAGTTGCTGGTGGACTGGATGTGAGATATGGGAGAAGAAAAGATGGAAGAATGACTCCCACAGTTCACAGCCTACTATAAGTCTATCAGTATACAATGGAAAACTTTTCATTCCCTTGGCTCTTTCTCCATATAGTATATGTTTCAAGTCTTGCTTCTAAAAACATTGAAAGTTTCAAAAATAGCTAAGTCTGTTTGCCCAGATGAATGAGAATTTGTTTCTTATCCCATGTACGGTATTCTCTCAAAGAAAAACAAAAATGCTTTGCAGTATCATAGCAGCCACTGGAGGGCTGTATGACGTCTAGATGCAGAGCTGTGAGAATGACACACTTGTCAGTCTTCAGGGGCCCAGAATTGAATCAAGAGGACAGTACATGGGACCTGCCGCTGAGAGCCAGAACTGGAAATGGCCCTGGAACAGGAATGACCACTCAAAATTCTTAAGCCCTCTTCCAACTACGGGAACTGCCCACTCAAAACATCACCTGCCTTGTGAAGGAACATACCTGCATGTGTGACCACAGCACCAGGGAAACAGACAGACAGAATGGAGAGATCAGCTGTTGTGACTCTCTGACCAGATTCAGTGGTTGTGCTCAAGGAGAAAAGGAATCAGACTAAAAGTTCTACTTGAGGAAGAGTGTTTTTTAAATGTTATTATTGCAATATAATTCACTTTCAACTAAGAGCATAACAATATTTCACTAGGCAACCTGGGACAGAATTGAGGCCTTTGAAAATGTGTGGGGAAAAGATGTCAAATTGTAACTCTACTTTAGCAAAGCCAGGGGGTGAGGTAGCAGTTTAGAAATAGTGACACTGCTTTCAAGGGAGATAAAGGGTAGCTATTGTATAGAGTCCAGGGATCTCCAAACTTTTCAGCCCGTGGGACGCATTAACTATCAAACAGCAGTTTGGGGGCCAACTACACACTCGAGGTCCAAATAAAAAAGAATCAAAACATAGATGTTGTTTTTAATTATTTATTTAATATTATTTGATTAAGATAAAAAGGCCTCCACGGGCCGGATGAGAGGGCCTCGCTGGCCGCATTCAGCCTGCAGGCCGTAGTTTGGAGACCCCTGGAGATCATTCAGAACCTTTTCACCAAAAATGAAGAACCCATCACTATTAGGACATGAAACCATGTCCCCTTGGTGATCTTGCCTCTCGTTTAGGCTGAAGCAAAGTTCCATGTGGCTTAAAGTTCATGAAGTCAAATATTTCATAAGCAATTTCTCAGTTACCCAAAATTAAAAAATAATCAACCATCTGTATACATGGAAGGAAAAAACACTTAAACATGTAGTGTCTAACTGAAAATTTCACTCTAAATATATAGATACTCATATAGCATAAATATGTATACATATACACATACATGAATACATATACATCTCTACATATACTTACAAGGGAAAACCTAAAAATAAAATAAAATAAAATTATCTTCTGGAGGTGAGTGTTCTAGAAACTTATCTGCATCAGTGTAGTAGCTGGCATTGTTGTGAGAAGCTGCATTAGGCTTCAGTGAATGTTTTTGGAGACTCTTTCAATGTGTTTGCCCATTTCACGAGGGGTGATTTACACAAACAATGTGCAGCATGACAATGCACCTGCCCCACAGCACACCACAAGTTCAAAGATTTTGACCAAAAATGGCATGACCCCCATACCCTCCCCTCCCTATTTACCCAATCTCACCGCAAAAGGCTTTTTTCCCCCAGATGAAAAAATTTCTCAAAGGGAAACATTTTGCCAATGTGGATGAAGTGAAACCAAAAATGGTGGAAGCATTAAAACGCCACAAAATTAAAGAGTTCAAAACTGTTTTGGGCAATGGAAAAGCATCTTGATAGTTGTATTGCATCAGAGTATACTCTGAAAGTGATTGAAGTTTAAACAAGAATAAATAAACAATTTTTTATAAATAAATTCTAGGTTTTTTGGGGTCCCCCCAGTATTTTAAAAAAATGTCAGTAGTTAATATGCAAAAATGACTTTCAACAAAAATAACTTATTCAGTAATTCCATGTGGATAAAGTCTCCATTTTTACTGAAGCCATATTCTCATACTTTCAAAAATTGAAGACCTGTGACTTACTTAACAACAGTAATTTCTATCAGAGTTAATGAAATTCTTATACTAAATTCCATCACAGAGATGAACTATGTATCCCAGAACTTAATGGTCGATTGTAAATATGCAGCTTTCAAACATGTGTGAGTTGATACACTCCACTTAAATAAAATGTGTCTGTTTAGCTTTTAACGACAGCAAGTAAATATGGCTAAACAGATTTTCACACAAGTTGGAAGCTTTCTTTAGTACGTCAATCTTAAAATGCAGGCTATGTGTCACATGTGGAATTCACTCTGAGTGGCCTAGGCAGAGGCGATCAGCACCTCAAAGAAACACGCAGTCACCTTTGGGGATTGGAAACTGACAGCATAAGGAGAGCCAGTGGAGAACAGCAATGCCACATGTTCTAAGAAACAGTGTAAAAAAAACTGATTTCAAATACAAGTCCCACCTCAAAAATCACAACTATAGAAAACTTTCTGAATTTTAGGCAAGGAATCACACAAAAATGTGGCTTCTCACATAAGCAATTCTAATATAAAATACTCTAGGTCAGGGAATACCAAACTTTTTTTTTCTCTGTAAAGGGCGAGAGAGTAAATACCTTGGACTTTCCTATCCATGCAGTCTGTGCTGAAACAACTCCATACTGCTACTGAGGTACAAAAGCAGCCACAGAGGACATGCAAACCAGGGGTCCCCAACCCCCAGGCCACGAACTGGTACTGGTCTGTGAACTGTTAGGCACAGGGCCACACAGCAGGAGGTAAGAAGCAGGCCATGGAGCCAAGCTTCATCTGTATTTACAGCCGTTCCCCATTGCTCGCATGACCACCTGAGCTCCACCTCCTGTCAGATCAGTGGCAGCATTCAATTCTCATAGGAGCGCGAACCCTCCTATGAACTGCTCATGTGAGGGATCTACGTTGCACACCCCTTATGAGAATCTACTGCCTGATGAGTTGAGGTAGAGCTGAAGCACAGGTTTGACTGCAGAGAAACCATAATAAATTAATTACTTGCAGAACCATATCAAAACCCTGTCAGTGAGTGGCAAGTGACAATTAAGTTGCATCAGGTGGCATCTTGTGACAGGCTTTATAGTGGCAAGTGAGTTGATGTACTTCACGTGTATAGCTGCATCTGGTGGCAGGTTTTAAGTCAGAATCCGACAATTATTTTAGTCCATGCATGGCCCACCCATTATTTCGTTTACCTCTTCCATCTGTGACTTGTCTCAGTAACCGTTTTGGTGAGACCCCTAGCCAAAATGAGTAAAAAACAAATGTCACCAGAGAGCTTCTTTGAAAAGGGTTTAAGACCCAATGATGAGACAACAAAAGGCTCTAAGACTGCCAACAAATAGAAAGCTGCATTTATGAGAAAATACCAAAAATCCTACTTAAAATTCGAGTTCATTGCAACAGATAATTCACGTTCTCCAAGCCCACTTTATACAACATGTGAATGGCTATCCAATGAAGCCATGAAATCTTCAAAACTGCTTCATCACATGGAGACCAAGCACTCTGTGTTAAAAGACCAGTCTTTGTTGTTTTTTAAAGAAAAAAACATGTGAACATGAAGGACAGAAGCAATTATTGAAGGCCACTTCATCAAATGTGTCTGCACTGACACCATCATTCTCATTGGCTAGCTGCATTGCTGAAGCTAAGAAGCCCTTTACTATTGGTGAAGAGTTGATCCTGCCTGCTGCTAAGTACATCCATCGTGAAATTTAGGAGAGGCTGCAGTGCAAAAGGTGGCATGTGTTCCTCTTTCAGCTAGCACCATAACTACACAAATTGATGAAACAGCAGAGGATACTGAGGCACAACTGTTAGAGAAGATTAATGAGTCACTGCAGTATGCACTCCAGGTTGACGAGTCTACTGATGTTGACAAGGCAACAATGCTTGTTTTTGTGGAAAATATTTGTCAGGAGGATGTACATGAGGATATGTTACGTGCACTTTTGTTGCCAACCAACACCACAGATTCAGAACTATTCAAATTTTTGAATGATCACATGTCAGGGAAACTGAATTGGTCATTTTGTATTGGTATATACATGGATGGAGCAGGTGCCATGAATGGATGGCTTTTTAGTTTCACTACTCTTTTCAAAGAGGTTATTTCTGAATGTGAGTTTACAGTGATAACTTGAAATCTAAACATCCCAAAACTCGAACAACTTGGAATGTGAATGAAAAGATCATGCAAATTTTGCCTCGGAATATGAATGCTGCTTTGGAATCTGAACGCCAACATGTTGTTCATGTGGGACATATAGACTGTACGGCCTGTAGCTTTGTCCGAACACCCACTCATCTTGGAACTCGAACATTTTGGAACCCAAACAGGGTTCTGGAATTGATTAAGTTCGAATTCCAAGGTATCATTGTATATGCTTTGTCATCCATACAGAAATACTGGCTAACTAAAAAATGTCACCTGAACTGAACAATGTCTTGCAGGATGTGATTATTAATAAAATTATCAACCACATTAAAGTATCTGCCCTTAACTCACGTCTGTTTGAGCAGCTCTGCGAGATGGACGCAGAGCACACAGTTTTCTCTCATGGACAGAAATGAGATGGCTTTCTAAAGGTGGATCACTGATCAGAGTTTTTGAGTTACAAGAACCACTCCAGAGACTTCTTTAAAAAGAAAAAGTCACCACTGCCAGCATTTCAGTAACACAGAATGGGTCGCAAAACTTGCTTATTTGTGTGACATATTCAACTTGCCCAATGAACTCAATCTGTCATCTCAGGGGAGAATGACAACTGTGTTCAACTTGGCAGCTAAAGTGGCTGTATTCAAAGCCAAACTGGAATTATGGGGGTGAGGAGTGAACACTGGGATTTTTGACATGCTTCAAACATTAGCAGAGATTGTGAAAGAGAATGAGCCAGGGCCTTCTTTCTCCCGGCTGGTGCACGATCACCTATCCCAGCTTTCAGAAGAGTTTGCACATTCTTCCCAACCACAAAAGACCCCCGACTAGGATAGAATGGATCGGTGACCCATTTGTGAGTAAACTAGGTGAATCGATTTTGTCCATGATAGAAGAAGATCAACTGCTTGAGATCACAAATGACAGTGGCCTTGAAAGTATGTTTGAGACAACTTCTAAATTCTATACGTTCTGGATTAAAGTCAAGGTGGAATATCCTGAGATTACCACAAAAGCACTGAAAAGCCTGCTTCTGTTTCCAACACCCTATCTTTGTGAAGCAGAGTCTTCTGCAGTGACAGAAACTGAAATAATATTATGGAATAGACCAGACATAAGCAGCACACTTCAGGTGTCACCGTCTCTCAACTATCCCAGATGGGACCATCTAGTTACAGAAGAAGCAACTCAGGGCTCCCACTGATTCTGCATTATGGTGAGTCGTAGAATTTTTCATTATATATTACAATATAATAATACTAGAAATAAAGTGCACAATAAATGTAATGTGCTTGAATCGTCCCAAAACCCCTGCTCGTCTGTGGAAAAATTGTCTTCCACAAAACCAGTCCCTTGTGCCAAAAAGGCTGGGAACCGCTGATGTAAATGAGAGTGTGGTTGTGATCTAATGAAATTTTATTTACAAAAACAAGCAATGAACCAGATTTAGGCTACAGGACACGCTGCACCAACCCCCGCTCTAGAAGAAAGCCCTTGACAATTTTTTTTAAAGTAAGAAACACTTTTTACATGACACATGTACAATATATGCATAGCTATGTTTCACAATAGAATATTTACACTTATTAGAAGTGACACACTTTGGTATTTCTTCTATTTTATGTTTGTTTGTTTTTGTTTTGCTTTGTTTTGTGTGGGGGAAATTTTGTGTGTTTCGGGTATTTTTGGTTTGGTTTTGCTTTTTGTTTTTGTTTTTCATACCCTCAGAAACCACTAAGTTGATCTCACAATGGGTAGCAATTCACAGTTCGAAAAAAGCTATTCTATTGTGAACAGCAGCTGGGACTTACTCATTTGTTGATTATCCCCAGCAATACAGGATGCTTTCTAGGAATATATAATATTTATTGAATGTTTTCTGTGAGCCATGCCCAAGCATATGTCCTAGGAATGTAACAGTTTAAAAAAGACAAATATTGCCCCATAATAGCTAATACTGTTGTAGTTTATAGAAGGTGAATGCTTAGATCTGTAATAAAACTAATGCTCGCAATAGCTTTATGAGGTGTGTTAAGGGCATGTATTTTAATGTGGTTGATAATTTTATTAATAACCACATCCTGCAGGACATTGATCAGTTCAGGTGACATTTTTAAGCTACCCAGCATTTCTCTATGGATGACACAGCATATACAGTGATATCTTGGAATTCGAACTTAACCTTTCCCAGAATCCTGTTTGGGTTCCAAAACGTCCAATTTCCAAGACGAGTGGGCATTCAGATAAAGCTGTGGGCCATACAGTCAATACGTCCCAAGCGAACAACATGTTGGTGTTTGGATTCCAAAGCAGCGCTCGGATATATTCATACCTACACACCTCATAAAACTATTGTGAAAATGAAGCATTTAGTAGATCACCTGGCACAAAACAAGTATTCACTAAGTGGTCCATTTCACCGTTATTCAAATAATTTAGCATTAAGAAGTACTTTTAAAAATCAAGTTGAAGTATAATCTATACTAAAAGGAGGCTTTAAAATAAGTTAAAATTCTTATTATATAATTAATAAAGATGGCCTTACCTATATTATTTAAAAGGAGTAAGGTTTATAGTTATGGTATATTGTTAGTCAAAGTACAAAACAGAGAAATTTTAACTCCTTTGGCTCTCCCTCCCTCCCATCCCCCACAAAAAAAGTCAGAAAAGGTTTCAACGTTTAGATTCCTTCCCCAAACCACGTTCTATCTTTAGATCAACTGTCACCATAAAGTGACCCATAGTATAAATGCAGTTGAAAAGATTCAAGAAATATAGAAGATGCTCCAAAATCTATATTACAATGATTACTGTACCTGTGTTCAGTTAAAACCTGCCATACATAAACTTTCCTAAAACCAACCTTAGTTAGAAAATCTGATTTTGCACATTAAATAACTCTTTTGCATTATCAAAACAAGAGCTAAAAGGTGAGCTCCATAAGACCAGAAATTTTTTTCCCTCTACTATTTAGAAGTCTTTAAAATTTAGTAGACTCTTACTATTTGCTGCATGAAAGAAGAGTGAACAAACAAAAAATGACTCCTCAACTTGTTTATGGCATTCAAAAAGTGAATATAAGATGCAAATTATTTAAAAGTTGTGCATTTAAAGATTTCTTGACATTTCTAGATTAGTTGGTGTATTAATCTTCTGAATGGCCAGAAACTAACATCTGTAAGTGTTTATAGAAATAAACTTACCTTCTTTTTCTACTCTAAAGACAAAAGTTCTTTGTGTTGTAACAACTTCAAATTTGTTGTCTCCTTGAACTCGTACAGTACATATAGCAGAAAGCGGTATTATTCCTTTTGAATACTTCTCCTGCATTGGTTAGAGAAAAACATACACAAAGAAGACAGATTAAAATGAAATTCTCTTGATCTTATTTTCAAAAAAAAGAATGGCACAATATTTACAAGTGATTCTCATGATTTCAGTCTTTTTTTGATCACATACAAATAGTACATATCTTCATGTACACTTAATATCCCCAGAGAGGAAAATATTATTCCCCATTTCAAGTGAAACATCTTTTTCAATATTCTCTTCATCTGGAATTAAAAGGGAAACCATCAAATACAAACTAACATACTAGAGCAGCAATATGTAGTTCAAAAAAACAGCAGTACTCCTACATTCTTTAAAACCATCTGGTCAAAATGATTTTATGGTGTCTGCAGGCATCTGCTGGCCATAACAGGTACTGTAACTGAACCATTTCAGAACCACTGCTGTTATACATTATGAACAATGAAAATACATCTAAGAAACTTGACTGTCAGATTATGTTAATTAACCTTACTAGTCAATGCTCTGATGATGAAAGTCTTAATCTCACAACTGCATCACTACCGGTATGCTTTTTATTCCACAATGACTAAAGAATAAAATAAAATAGATTTAGCTATTTGCAATTGATATACAAGGGCAGTCCAGAAAAAAAAAAAATCAGCCATAAGTGCCTGTTTTTCATATTACATGGCTGGATACTTTCTGGACAGCTTTTGTATATGTGTCATAATTTTGTTCAAGAAGACCATTTTTCAAACTCATCATAACTCTCTTAATCTTGGTTTTCCTGGACCTTCCTAAACCACCTGGCATAATGACCACCCCATGGTCTCAGCTACTTACTAAGGGTGGAATATTCATGGGGCCCTATGTTGGAAATAAAATTCAAAGAATATTTACCGGTATATATTCAAGAAGCCTCAAAATGAAAAAAAATAGCTAATGTGATTAGATAAAAGTTTAAAACTGAGTACAAGCCATGGAATATGAGTACAAGGATGGGATGGAAAGAGAATTGACTGAGTGGTGAACACATACTAAAATATATAGCAATGTTATGTAGAATTATATACCTGGATCATAGGTAATTTTTACCAACTAATGTAACCCCAATAAATTTAACAATTAAAAAAAACAATAACAATAAAAAAAGAGGTCAGACATGTTTTAACAGACATGGTGACATTAAAGCCTCACCTCATGGTGACATTTGAGCCTAAACTTTTGAAATCCTAGTTTTAAGCAAATAGGTTAAGTGGGTGGGGGAGTAAGACTGGATGGAAAGACTGAATAATGTAAGAGGAGCCATAATGTAGAGTCAACAAGAGGAGGCTGAAAACATACATCAAGGAAACAATGTGGAAGGTCTTGAATATCAATCAAAGTTTGGACATGTCCCTTATAAAGTTCCATCTACAGTTCCCTTCCACAGCATTATTCATGGACCCTTCACTTTTAAGCAGGTCCCAAGTATCTAAAAACAACCTGATAGGAGAAAAAACGTATTGAACCATTCCATGCAAAAAACAAGTGCCAAGTTCACATTCCTCCCAGAGGTAAAAACTCCCATACATAGCAGACAGGTAAGGGACAGTCACTAAAGACTATACTAGCATGGTATTCCTTCTAAGTTCTTTGACAGTTTCTTCTCCTCCACAGCCTCTGCTCCAATCTCCCATCCCTAACTTTATGTATCCATCAAAATCCTACCCATTCTTTAACACCATCTTAATGTCAATACCATGAAGGCTTTCATACATCCTCTCTCAAAGAAAATTGAATATGATATTTGAATTGTGATTTAGGAAGTTTGACTAGGCAACCTCATAAAGGAAAGCGATGTCAAGAAATGAGAAATTACAAAGTTACTTTTTCATCTTATTTTCCAAGGCTTTTTAATTATACCTAAGAAAGAAAATCCCTTCTTGCTATTTCAACTACCAATTTCATAGAAAACTGTAACATCTGTCCCTTCCTTATCCATTTCAGTCAATTTCACTCCCATATTTCAACTCATTAATGTTGAATGTAACTATCCCATCAGTGTCTCAAACTTTAAAACTGAATTATCCCCTGAAAATGTATCCTCCATCTCTATCTGTCCATTAAAATGTTACTCTTCTAGTCTATCGGTTCCAAACAGAAGAGTCTGACATGAGCTGACCTTTTGTACCCATATAACTTGGTACTCTCCCTATAGCTACCTTTTCCTTGTCACTCTCCGGTTCTTTCCCATCGCATTAACCTTCTTAAGTGTCCCTACACATGCCTTATTTCTGCCCAGTCTAGTGCCTTTGCATACTCATTGTTCTGCAAGGAATGTTTTTCATACCCCTCTTCACACAGTTAAGGCTGCTTCTGTATCCTTCTCATTTCAATATAAACACTTGTTCCTGAAGAAAGCCTTTCTGATCAGCCTCTTTTCTCAGGCCTCTTATCCTCACCCAGGCAGATAACCTAATTTAAGCTCATAGCAACCTGTATTTTTCCTTTGTAGCATTACTAAATATAATTTGAATAATGATTTTTATATTTACTGTGTGGTCATTAGATTAGCACAGTCTCCCCAAAGAGACTGGGTCACATGTCTATTTTCCTCACTGCCTTTTGCATAATCAGTGTGACATAAATATTTTCTGAATAAATGAATTCTATGTCTAATCAATCACAATGATGCTCAACTCTGACAGCTCATTTTTAACATTTTCCTAAATTTATATTTTTAACACTTCCACTGGCCTATGCAGCCTACACCAGGCCTGGGCAGACTTTGTCAGGGTAAGGCTACTTTTCTCCAAGCATCATGGTCCACTAGCTATTTATTTTATTATTCAGGTGGTCACCCCAAAATTGCTTGGTGGTCCGCCAGTGAGCCGTGATCAACGTCTTGCCCAGCCCTGGTCTATACCTGGTAAATTAATGCCCAAGTTACTGCACACTCTGTTGATTTGCCCATGTACTTTCAGCTTGTCTTTCCTCTAACCTTTCTTGCATATCATTGTTCAAATGCCGTAGTTGGAGAAAAGAAAGATTCATGGAGAAGGATAAAAAAAAAAAAAAACAGTTCTTGAAGTTTGCGCAGGTTTTTGATGGATGGCAATGGCTAGCAAGGTTCCGCAGTAAGAACAAAAGCGTGGAGGTGAAAATATGGGAAAAGACATGCTCCAGTTCCCCACAGTGTGCACCCAATCACTGTTGAAAAAGGTCATTCACTGCAAAGAAATAAATGAAAGGACTGGCTTAACAAAGGAAATCCAATAAATGCAGGTGGGTTCCAACGACAATACTAGTCACTACCAGACCACTTAGAGCTCTGAGAATAAGAGCGGGGAAGTGCCTCCCCATTGTAAGGTGACCTGAGACTTGGGAAAGGGCACAGAACCTCTGGGGACAGTGTGAGGGCCTTCCCGGCTATAAACCTGTAGTGGCTAAAACCAAACAGGGACAAATCTAGAATGCCCAAAAACATTTACACTTTATACCTGAGGTGATTCATTCTCAAATTTTAGTTTGCCCAAGAACTACAAGAGCTTATAAAAATAAATCTCTAGTAAGTTAATTAACTTTTGCTGAATAAAATGTTACCATTAACCCATTTCTCAGCAGAGAAAAATCAAGCTGCACTGTAGGAAAATAAACAGGAATTATAAAAAGGGAGATTTTTTTTTCCTTCTTCTAGATCTCTTTAAAGAGATTAAAAAATCATTCCTTAAAAAAGTAACAACTCATCTACAAGCCTATACAATAATGGTAATATTTTAAACAGGTGAGTACTTATAAAAATAAAAAATGCTCCAGAAGTGATTAAAATGTACTTAACAAGCTAAACAGCGTGTTATTTTAACCTCAGGAGGTTGTAGTTTCTCTAATGGTTCATTTATAATCTATTAATATTATGACAATGCAAGAGAAATTTCATTATTTTTTACATTGTGCAGTTGATTTCACAATTCTCTTCTAACAAAACACTACAAAGACAATACAGAAAAGAACTCCAATGACAAGGGGCTCAAAATGACTGTTTTTTCAGAGAGTAAAATTTTTCGTAAGGTAAGAAATTTTAAAGCATCCCTTGAGCTTGTAACACACAGGTATCTAGGTCAAGTTTGTCATTTATATATCCACTTTCAGACAATGAACCGACCACAGGGCAATTCTGCCCACAGCTGAGTGAGAATGGGAGTGAGTTAGATTTTCATGGCAGGTGATAAGATATGAAGGCTGTTGGGATGTTGCCATTTTCAGTAACACAATGAGACGTCCTTGCAGAGACATGATTGAACAGCACTGAGTAAAGTGGCAGAAAACAAGGGAAATAGGTAACTGCACACTAGCTCCTGAAAGCCTAGCCCAGCTGGAGCACACGACCACTAAAACTGCACACCTAGCTGACAAGGCAGCTACGACCATATCTACGCCTGCCATTCGCTGGCCTGGAAACCCTCTCCTCCCATTCCACCAATCCATCCCTTTTGCCAAGAGTCACAATAGAAATTGTACATTTTTTTATGGAAGATGAAACCCATCATCTGAATAAAGAAATAAAATGCCACAGTAAACAACGATTTAAATTGTTTTTAAAATCTGCTGTTAAGCTAAAGGATTTGTAATGGTTCATTTTAACATGACTCAAGGCTGCATCATTTTTATTGCATCAATATCTAAAAATGTGATAGGCACTCATCTTCTCACTGCACTTGAGAAGAGCTTTCAAAGAACATTTGAACAGATACTAAAAATTCTCTCTCCCAAATGGGGATAACGATACCACTAACAATGGAGCCTCATGGCGTGAAAGCTTGTCTCACTTCTGAATAGTTTTCCTGCTCGTTTCAATCAAACCAGAGAAGGGCTCAGGTGCTGAAGAAAATTAGTGGTCAGATTCCATCAGATACAGAGACCACATTGTACCCACCCTACGCACAGAAACAGTCTCAACATTCAAATGTACAAGCAAACTAAAAACAGTAGCGAAGGCAGAAAATCAGCTTATAAAAAATATTCATCCCACTATCCTGCAAACCTCAGTGAGGTATGTTTAAACCTTTTTGATGCTTTATCTGGATCACTGCAAAGTGAAAGCAAACAACAACGTCCCTAAAGTTTCTTTTATTCTTAGTATTATAGTACGCAACATGTGTTGCTTTCCGTCTAAAAGCACATACTCTTCTCCATTGCAACCCTGAAGAAGCAGTAATTAAACAGAGCCTATCTCCCTATTCAACCCCCCAAATATCCCAATATGTGGCAATGGAAATCTCTCAATGGAAATCTCTAAATAATGGGAAAATAATGTCAGAGTATAAACTGTAAATAAGAGACTATGGTTAAAGTGTTAAATGAGTATGTTAAAAGAACGTATACAGTTAAGATTATAAAATGATCTGATTTTAGTTAACTAAAAATATGGTA
>PVKE010030056.1:0-19859 GCA_004027555.1 Craseonycteris thonglongyai
TTTCTTCATTGTTTTATAGTTTTCTGAGTACAGGTCTGGTACCTCCTTAGTTAAATTTATTTCCAGGTTTTTGTTTTGTTTTGTTTTTTTGATGTCATTGTAAATGGGATTGTTTTCTTAATTTCTCTTTCTGATGGATATATGCACCCTTATGTTCACTGTAGCATTATTTATAATAGCCAAGATATGAAAGCAACCCAAATGCCCACCAACAGACACTTGGATAAAGATGTACCGGTAGTACATATACCACTTGTGAGAACATGGATGGACTTAGAGGGTATTTGCTAAATGAAATGTCAGACTAAGGAAGACAAATAACATATGATTTCCCTTACATGTGGAATATAAAGAACAAAATAAATGAACAAAACAGAAAGACTCATAGACGCTGAGTACAAATTGATGGCTGCCAGAGGGACAGGAAATTGGGGGATGGGTGAAAAAAGGAGGGAGGGATTAAGAAGTAAAAATTGGTAGTTACAAAATTTAGTCATGGAGATGTAAAGTACATCATAGAAAATACAGTCAATAAGATTTCAACAACTATGTATAGTGCCAGGTGGGTACTAGACTAATGGGAGGAATCACTGCATACATTATATGAATTTCTAAACACAATGCTGTATTCCTAAAACTATATAAAATAATACTGAATGCCAACTGTAACTGAAAACAATAAATAATTTTTTAAAAGTTAATAAAAAAGAGATTCCCAGGTCCCCAAACTATTTCTGATTCAAACACCTAACAATTTTATCCCACTCACAATAAATAACATTGCCATATATGCCTTTACAAAAGCTGTAAAACTATATTCTTTTACCAAATATTCCCACTGCTGAGGATTTTTAAGAAAAACAGGAACAAGAATAAAGTGCTATATACACAAAAATATTCAAAGCATTATACCTCTTTTAGCAATTAAAAAAAAAAAAGATGAAATCAAAGTGCTGAAAAGGGAGAGAAAGGAAAGTGCGGGAGAAATTATAACTACTAAAATATTTTTTGAACACTAAATAGCAACAGGAGAGTTTGGTACACTAAGGAACCAAGTGATCATGAAATATTTTGGGCTATAATTAGAATTATAGGTAACATGCAAAAGGCTAATAGTTTTGTGGATAATTCTTTTATCTTCATAATTATTTCTGGCATTATAGTTGGATAATTTTTTAATTAAAAATGGAAAATATAAAGCTATTTCCATATCACCAGGCCTTCACATCTAAAAGAAGAATATGATTTCCCTTTACCTTTTGGGTAAGCTTGTTGCTGAATTTAACTTAGAAGTACCATTAACTAAAGCACCCATGGTTAAGACTGCCAGAGTAGAAATATATATTGTTTTGTTTTGTTTTATTTTGTTTTGTTTTTTTGACAGAGACCGACAGGGAGAGACAGAGCGAATGGGGAGGGCCCAGAGCAGTCTCTATAGTTGACAGCATTAGTTTTCCATATAGGTGGGTGTGGGGCTGCACAGGGCAGGAACTGGGCTGGGAACCTCCTGCATAGAACCCGGCAAGACCTGAACTGGGGGCTTACCCCAGTTCAGCATATGGGTCCACATGAGCTGGGCCGAGAATTCGATCTCTGGGCTCTGGGGCTGCAAAGCGAGCACTTAACCTGCTGAGCCACCCCAGCTTCCCCTAGAGTAGAAATATTAACTCTATTTACATGATCAGAAAGCATGCTAAATCTAAAAACTTGCATTTATGAACCACAAGATGTTATTTTGCTGATGTGAGGAATTTCAGGTCATGTTGTCTTTGTTCTGGCTACATGAAACCCCTATGTTTCAGGAAGTAAAACAACTAGCTTTGCCTGATTAAGTTTCTGAAACCAGGGTCTAATGGGCAAAAATTATGCTATTCTATAGGGTCCTGTAGAGGTCACACCCTTTTTTAAGTAGTATAGTGTGCTTGAGTGTGATATGTTACAGAATTACATGCTTGTGATTTTGTAATAAAAGAATTGGTATAGATTACCGGCTCATAAAAAAGGGGGCATTACTTCTGCAAGACCCAGGATTTTAATGAAATGAAGTATCTATACATAATGTAATGAAAAAACCTCAGGCGTTTTCCTTTTCTATGTAGGGAAAAACCGAGTTCTTTCCTACTGTGTGTGTTTTTTCCATGTGTCTCCTTTACTAGTCACACACTATACTTCACTTCTGACACTTCTGGTCACCAAATATATGGCTGTTTTACCCCACACTGAGCAAATGTCTGCAATACCAGTTGGGTGTCCTACCATTCAACTCAATTCTGATAATGTCTACCCAGAGACAGCATCAGATTCCACAGGTTAAGGGCTCAGTATTACAAGACTGAATGCCCAGCCACAAGCCCAGGTTATTACCTATACTTCTGACTGACTAGCTATAGATCAGAATTTCCAATGAACCCCTCTTTGGGTTCAATTAACTTGCTAAAGCAGCTTACAGTACTCGGACAAATACTTACTTACCTTGACCAGTTTATCAAAGGACATGATAAAGGATACAGATGAATATTCAGATGGAAGAGCTGCTTAGGGCCTGGTATCTGGGATAGGGCATGGAGTTTCCACCGCCTCTCCAGATATGACACTTCTCAGGACTTTCACATTGTTCACCAACTTGGAAGCTCTCCAAACCTCACACTTTTGGGATTTTATGGAGGCTTCATCACATAGTTGTAATGAATCATTAACTCCATTTTCAGACTTCTCCCTTCTGGAGACTAGTGGGTGGGACTGAAAATTCCAAGCTTCTGTTCATGACTTAGTATTTACAGTAGCCAGGCTACATCCAGGAGCCCACCCAGAATTGCTTCATTAGAACAAAAGACCCTCCTATCACCAAGGAAATTACAAGGATTTTAGGAGCTGGGGTCAAAGACCAAATAAAACAAAAGATGCTCTTAGTACTTTTATCACTTAAGCAATTATGATTTTAGTGCTATCTAGGAGACCAGGGCGGAGGCCAATATATATTTTCTATATCTCATACATACAAGCATCAAACATTTGAAGAGAGTTCAACCTAAGAACACCAAAGGCAAAATCTAAATGGAGAGTATGGAGAGAACCTACAATCTTAAGAGAACCTACAGTCTTTTGAGATGAGGTAGGGAAAAGCTGTAAATGGAAGTAGGAAGATCATTGCCTTATGTGTGAATTTAATATGGGTAAAACAACTTTTACTGGACTCAGTTTCCTGAGTCCAGAATTTCCTGATGTTCATCTAGGACTCACTACCTGTTATCCAGTAGCAGGAAGCTGCGCATCCACTTGAGTTAAGAACTTTTTAATTAGGAAAGCAGTAGTGTCTACAAGGCTTCAAATCTAATTCCTAAATACCCTCTATTTGATAATATAAGCCACAGTTCAACCTATTATAATAACTGTTGAGATGGGAATAGAGATAGAAGTCCATCAGATGTCTCCAATAGCAAACAGAAAATAGAATAGCTTTGCACATGACTAGACTTAGAATCAAAACTACCATATTTTTCACTCCATAAGATGCATCCCCCACCCCCTCAAAAGTAAGCAGAAATGTCTGTGCATCTTATGGAGCAAATATTGCATCATAGACCATGATGTGTATTACCTGACCTGTCAGTGGTAGTGACAGCTGTTGGAAGAGGAAATGGTAGGCCCACAAAAAACCCCTGGGAACGTTTACATGTCCCACTTTTCTGCTGAATCTCAGGGCATCTGGTCAGTTGCAGTCACCTCTGCCCATCACCCTGGACCTGGTAGAGTGCAGAGCTGGCCTGACACTCCCAGCTACAACCACTGACCCATCTAATCAGCTGAGGTTAATAACGGTACGAGTGCACTTTGCCAACTGCCAATTGTCTTTGACACTGGGTAGGATCTGTGCCAGTAGAACTGCCTCCACTCTCAACCAGCTAACTGCCAAGGGAGAAGCGGGGGGATGTGGAGCTTTCAGAAGGTTAAAGGTTATTTTTTAATCCCTTAGTTCCTATTCTGTGATGCCCGGGTCTCACACCATCTCAGTGCCAGTCTGTGGTTCCAGAAAAATGGTCAGTATGCAGAAGACTGAGGTGGCTGGTGATGTGCAGGACAGTGAGGCTATCGGTGCATGTTGGAGGGAGTAGTGCGCTATTGGAAGGATTGGTAGGGGGGCGCAGGCCTTCCTTTAGCTACCCCATGTGCCTATTCAGGCCTGTACCTGCTTGCCCTGCATGAGTGATTTCCTACCTACAGACAACGTCCTGGAGAGCTTCTGAGAAAACCTGCTTTATTAGTGCTTGGCCAGTTTAGAGCACATGTAAACGAAACTACAAAAAAGAGCTTTAAAGTAGTGAAAACTCATCTAGCTGTAATTCTTGGGGGTCTTACCAACCGGTTGCAACCTCTTGACCTCTCCATCAACAAAAATTTAAAGTCTTTATGCAAGAAGAGTGGAACAAATGGATGGCTGCTAGTAATCATGATCTGACACCTACTGGATGAATGAAGAGGCCCACTATCACTCAAGTTTCTAAATGGGTTAAAACATCATGGCACTTAGTAAAGGACAAAACCTTTGCAGTCATTCAAAAAATGTGGCATTAGCAATGCCTTAGATGGAACTGAAGATAGTATCATATATGAAAATAGTGAAGAAAGTTATATCAGTGATTGTGAGCAACTGAGCTTCATAAATTCTGACACTTGTGATGATGAGTTCTTGGGGTTTCCAGAAAACTAGAAGAATGCTCAAACCTTAAAGTCTCTCCTCATTTGTTAATGACAGCGATGATGGTTCTTAATACCACTGTTGACTTTACATAGTTGAACTATTATTCTGCTACACAGGTATATTATTAAATATGTTAATACACCATTTGGTACAGAATTTTTTTTTTTCTTGTTTTCCAGCTCTAAACCTAGGTATGTCTTATGGTTGGGTGCGTCTTATAGTGCGAAAAATACGGTATAATCAATTTTAACAAAACATAAATATTATAGTAGGAAAAGTTGCCTCCTCCTCCTCTCCTATACATACCAAATATTTATTTCCCATCTTCAAATAAGCAGGAAGGGAATGAACACCAAGTGAAATAGGAAGAGAGCAGGGAGAAAAAGACCAAGGTTTCTAAAGGGAACATATAGACCAAGGGAGGCTATCAAGTTATTCATAGTGAAAAACAAAACAAAATGCCAGAACTGACCATTAGACTGGGTCCTAATATCATCCATTCTCTCCTTAGAGAGAAATCCAAATGAAAAGCCAAATTATTATCAAAAGACAAGGAGTACATTTTCAGAAGAGTCCCCAGTGATTAGAAATTCTCAGTCATGAGACCTCAGGCTTCACCATAATGACATAACTTCCAATTAAGCTATTAATGCTGGCTGACCAGGGCACCCTCTCCGGAGTGAGACAAAGGTTATTCTTGCTTTCAAACTCCTGCTTTCCACCGTTAAGCTGACCATACCATCATATTAGAAATGCAGTCTTTGTTCAGACTGGCCACAAAACAACTGTTTCAGTTTTAGCTCTCTTTTATAAAATGTGTTTGTGTCCCCTACCCCATCTCAATCCCTTGATCCAAATAACCTTGACTAAATTTGGGTGTTAAGTCATCTCTTTCACAGGCCACTCACCTGCTGGTTACAACTAGCTTCATTCAGACACTAACCCTCGGTGAAATTCAAAGAGCATTATGGATCAATCTCCTAAATACTGTTATAAAAGTAGTGGAATAACTTCCTTTCAGAAAGTTTTCTAAAATTAATTAAGAACCAAATGATGAATAAATATAGTAGAAGCACATTACTTTAGATTACCCTCTCTGAGGGACTGCATAACACCTTCCACTGCAATCAAGAGTGATGAAGACGACCACTGTAACACCAACATCTGTAGAGAATCACAAAACCAAAACCCACAGCTCCTTTAAGAAATCTATTAAAGTGAATAGCAAAAACCAGGAGACTTTCCTAGTCTATTTTGAAAGAGCTCCAGATATGTCCTCTAACTTTCCTCTATAGCACACTCAAGCAAATCTTATACTCAGGATGGTTAAGATTTTCTTATAACCAATATCCTTCCTAGTTAAGCCCTTTCAAGATTAATAGTTATGTTCAGACAAACTAAATATTTAACAAAACGAGAATTCTTTAAATGACTTTTCATCAAAAAAGACTGCTTCACAGTAAATAAGAAAAAAAAAGTCAGGCTATCCCTAGTTGTTTTTATTAATAATCTTAACTTATACTGGAATTACTTCTCATTTTCAAAAATAATTTTAAAATTACTTAAATACATAAATAACATACAACAATTTAAAAATTGAATATGTACACAAATCCGTAACTTTTATAATAAAATATTTCATATGTTTAAAAATATTTTTCAGTTTTTAAAAGACAGATTTATGAACTAAAAAAATTAACCTATACTCTGAATTCGTCTATTACAAAGAGGCAATAACTAACTTAACAGCATTGATTCTATAGATTTTTACTTCCAGAAAAAAACAGAAAATGAATCCACTGAGTAATCAGAAAAATTATAGTCTCTTTGCCAGTTTACAAATGACAAGACATAATATCACCAAGCATTTTAAAGTTCCTCGTGTTAATGCTAGACATTTCACATTTTTAGAAAATGTGTGTTTTGCGCTTTCTGTGCTGATATGACATATCCTTAAAACTAAAGTATTTAAGTGAAGCAAATTATATATCTTGTTGACAATTCTCTTTCAGTAATAAATGGCTAAGAGACTATCCACTTCACTTGGAAATGGTGCCTCTCTTATTTTATCTGGCTAACTTTTTTTTTTTTTTAAGATTTATTTTTATTGTTTTTGACAAAGAGAGAGATACAGAGACAGAGAGAAGGGGGAGGGCCCAGAACAGTCTCCATAGTTGTACATCATTGGTTTTTCCACATAGTTTCATTCCACAGGTGGGAGCGGGGCTGCACAGTGCAGGAACTGGGTCGGGGTCTCACCCTGGCAAGAACTGAACTGGGGGCACTCCCCAGTTCAGCATGTGGGTCTGCACAGGCTGGAGCCGAGATTTGATCCTCAGTCTCTGGGGCTGCAAATTGAGCGCTTAACTCACTGAGCCATCCCAGCTTCCCCTGGCTAACTCTTATCTTTTATGTCTCAGCTGTTACTTAATTTCTTCCAGAGTCATTTCCCAAATCCCTATTAGATACTCCAGTTATGTACTCATGATAGCACTTTACACTTCCATTAACTAAACATTTAAATATACTGTATTATAACTGGCAGTGACTGGCACAAGTAGGCGCTCAAATATTTGTTGAACAAAGAAGTCAAAAGTAAAGTCAGAATAGCCTCAAAGTGGTAGAAAAGTCAGCCCTTCAGATTAGGCTGCAGCTATAAACAATTAAAAGGTAGAGGTAGTCTTAGAAGACGTAGGAGGGCTATGAGAAGAGTACATCCCCTTGTTAAGAAGAAAGGCCTTGCAAGAGTTTCCAAAAGTAGTATGACAGTGAAACAGGACAGTAAGACTAAGAAAGACTATATGCTGACTTACACCAATCTATTCACTTTTATGATACACATGATTGGCTTAAAAATTAGATAAATCAATTTTTTTAAAAAGAATACATACTTTATATTTAAAAACTTAAAAAAAGGATTCATATAGTGGAAAAAAATCTCACCTGTCATGGGATCAAAGAGCTGATTAGCTTCTAAGTCTGTAAAAGTACTACTACAGACAGGGCATTTGAAGGAAGCCCGGTTGGTGGAATCTCTCTCATCAGTTTCAATTCTCCTTCTCATGTGGTCCAATTTATATTTTACCACATTAACAAGAGTACGATAATTGATAAAGTAGTAGTTATGGCGAGTGGTTTTCCCATCTGCAGCAGTCTCTACCCTCATTCTGCATTTGATGAATTTGTCTCCCTTTAAATTATTCAAAACTGATCGAAGTTGCTTCCGATCAAACTTGAGCAGCTCCAACATATCCTCCTCTTTCACACAAGGGTTCCGGATCAAGATGTCCAAGGCCAAAGCATGCTCGATGCCATAAAACCCCCGGATCACATACTTGGCTAACCTCTTCAACGCTGCAGGAACCTCGGTGAGGACATCTGGGTCTGCCATCTTTAGGAGCAAACTTCAACTTTAAATGTACTGAATTCAGGAAAAAAAAAGAATATTACCTAGGCATAATAAGGAAATAGTAATCATTTTTAATCTAGAACAATCAATCCATTAGGCCGCTACCACTATTCTTAGAGTGCCACAAAGGTACTCAAAACATTGCTGAAAAAGACTTATAATGCCTAAGCATTTAACAGAGAACAAGATTTTCCTGTATAGTACACAAAAGGTGATACCTAAAAAGCTTGACATATTTCTTAAATGGCTATTTTCACAATCTACATCAGGGGTGTCCAATCTTTTGGCTTCCCAGGGCCATATTGGAAGAATTGCCTTGTGCCACACATAAAATACACTAACATTAACATTAGCTGATAAGCTAAAAAAAAAAAAAAATTTGCAGAAAGTTTACAAATTTGTGTTGGGCCACATTCAAAACTGTTCTGGCCACAGGTTGGGCAAGCTTGATTAACAGTGTGCTTGATTCCAAAAATTAACTTATTACTTATAGCAATGATACATTATTTCAAGCCCACTTTATTTCAGAAAGAGAAACACAAAAAAGCTAAATGAAGCCTCACCATTCTTAATGCTATATATAGGTCTTTAGGAAGGCTGGAAGACCCCACCATCCCACCTCACCCAGCAAGAAGACTAACAGTATATCCTTAGAGTATCTTTATTTAAGTAAAATTTTTCTACCAAGCTGGATTCTAAAATATTTTACATATCATGCTTTCACATAAAATCACAACAAACCAATAAATTACATAAGTAATCACCAACTGGGGTGTTTGGCAAAATTATTGTCATAAATATGAAAGAAATTAACACTTAGATCTAGACAGCTCTGCCAAACTTACGAAGTTATATCTGATGACCAATGAAGTAAACACCATACAGTCCTTAAAGAAAACAAAACACAACTCAAGATATCCTTAAATAGTGGATCCCTTGCTGAATAAAGCAACTGTACCCAATTCTTATGCTATGACTCAGAAAGCTGTCTTTTAGAAGCCCAAAATGGCATGAGCTAGATTTTCATGTAATTACTACAAAGCCTGGGGTTTGGAATTCGGAGTTAGATAGTGTGTGTTTTAGTGGCTGTGTGATTCTGACTAAATCCCTTAAACCACCCCAAGCCATACTTTACTCTTTGAAAACTCAGGATAATATCAACTATCTCAATGGGAGTTGTTGTGGAGAATAAATGGGAATGTAAGTAATGTGCTTGTTAATAAGGATAGTTTCCATATCAATTTAATATGTCCCAAAATAAAAATGGTCAGACTATCCACACAGACTATGTCAAATAAAATTCCCTACATGATAGGAAAATTTTTAATACACTTAACTATTTCAATAGGGACTCATATTGTTATTAAAACTAGTTTCTACTGAATCTTTTATTTAAAATTAGTGGGTATCAACCCAATCATATTTAATATCTTTTTATAAACAGAATTTTGATATTCACAAATAATACTAAAAATATATTCCTAAAAACCAGGCTATACACATATTTCGGGGGGATGGGGGAATATGCCCTAGGAAAGTCAGTTGTAATAAAATATATTTTATATTGTAAGTACTCAGGCATGGCTATATATACACAAGAGATAAAGTAGCACCTAGATCCAAACCTGTGGTCCTACAGCCTTCCTGTTATTCCAAGGCTCAAAAATGACAAGCAAGTAGTATCATGGTATACTATAAGATGCGTTTTGTTCTCCTTTCCAATTTGTTCTATACATTATACTTGAACCCAGTTACAGTATTTTGCTTTTCACATGCTCAACGATTGGCAGAACACAATATATGACTTCAGAAACATCCAACAGACCAAATGGCAGACAAATGTCAAAATAACCCATTTTTCCAGTATTATTTCCTACTATTTTAATTCCCGCTGACCTCCCACTGCATACCCTCCATTTTCCGGAATAGTTCTCAACCCTGGCTATAAATTACTGTCATCTGGGGAGAATTTAAAAGTACTCACCTGGGCCCCATTCCCAGAGATTCTGTTTCAGCTGGTCTGGGAGGGTCAGATTAGGTAGGCATCATCTTATTTTAAAAGCTCTTTAGGTGACACTAATAGAAAATGTCCCTGATCACTGCTCCTGACAAATCTGGTGCCTGGTTATTACATATCCTGCCACTGCACATCGTGCATGGGGAGAAACCTGTGCCACTTATTCAGTCTGTTTCCTTTGCCTGAACTATCTCAGGGCATCCTATGATTGGAGCAAAGGAGTGGCATGAGGACTCTGCAGTCCAATAGTTTTGGGTTTTGAATCCCAATTCCATCATTTCTTAGCCTGTGGCCCTGGCAAACTCTCAGTCTCAGTCTCCTCAGATATGAAAAGTGATTAATAGTGCCTTTCTGATGTATGGATTCAGTGAGATAATTTATGTAAAGTATGCTGCTTTCAGGGTTGGCATCATTAAGAGTTCCATTAAGTATTGGCATTCGTAAGCACCCTAATTTAGAAAAGTGGCAATAATATGAGGAATGGACGGAGGTAAATGAAGATGGAGGCATTATGGAAGTATTAGGAGCTATAGTAATCAAACCTGAACTAAGAAAGAGAGCAAAAAAAGTTAAAAAAAAAAAAAAGATGAATGAAACTTATTACAGAAACAAAATCAAAAGGATCTAATAATATATTCAAAATGGAGTAACAGAGCATAAAATCTTAAATAACTGTTTTTTAATAATACTTTTATTGTGGTAAAATATATAACATAAAATTTGCCAATTAACCATTTTAACTACACAGAGCAGTGGTATTATACATTTATATTGTTGAATAACTATCACCACCATCCATCTCCATATCTTAACATCTTGTAAAACTAGTACATTATACCCATCAAAAAATAATATTTTATTAAACAATAACATATAACTATTTGTTTTAAGCAAAATGTAACTAGGGAAAGTACAACTATGAAAAATAGGTTAACACCTGAATAGGAACAGGGTTAGAAAAAATGAGAGATTCATTTTTAGTTGCTTGTCTTTGAGGAAATGCCATAGAATATTCCTGTGAAGATGTGCAGCAGGTATCTGAATAAATTAAACAAGTTCAGGAAAGAAGTCACGTTATTCAAGATCTCTACATTCTAAAATCTTCCTTCCTGACCACTGCCTTCTCTCCTCCATCACTTCCATGTCCCCATATATGCTGAACCCCATATTCAATCTCTGGATTTTTTAAATTACTTAGGTCAGAGGACTTAAATTGGCAGCTTCTGCACACTGACACAAAGAATGGTTTGAAATTTTTCTGAATAAGTTGTCAACACTTAAAAATAGTGGAATTTCACATAAATCTCCACTTTCAGCTCCTCTTGAAAATTGGAAATACCTGAGGAAAATAAGACCATGTTCCCATGTGGAAACAATAAGCTGAAATGGAAAAACATCTGTCACTTTTAAGCAGGGAAAGAGCTTGGTTGGCCTCTGGAAAATGTTAAGTGTGATCTCTTAAGGCAGGGGCGAACCTGTGGCACGCAGAGCAGTTATTTCGGCACGCGGAGCTGTAAATACCATTTTAAAAATTATTGTTTATGCTCTTATAGACATAAAAATAATCGATACCTCTATCTCACTCAATGGGTTGGCACGCGAGTCGAGCGAGTATAGTCTTATTTCATAAACTTTGGTACTCAATCGCCAAAAGGTTCGCCACCCCTGTACTTAGGGCAAGCCCTTTTTCCCTCTTTTTACCGAGTCCCAATCATCTATCTCCCAGACTCTCCTCCCTCCCTACCCAGCACAGACCTCCCCAAAACAAGTTGGTTTTGTCTTTGAACCATATGTAGTCTAACCATACAAACACTGAAGAACTACTGTGTACCAGGCAGAATTGGAGAAACAAAATTGAAATGAATGCATTCTCTGCACTGTCTACCCTTGTCAGCCTCAACTCAGTTCTAAAAGCCACACATGCCTTTCCCACTTCCAAGACTTTGCACATGCTCTTCTATCTGCCCAAACTCTCTTCTCATAATGCCTCACATCTCAAATGACATTTCCTCAGCGACCTTCCCAGATTCCCCTTAGTACCTTAGTATTATTCCCTTTCACAGGTTCTCAAGCTCTTTCTCAATATTCTTGCTGCAGTGAATAAATAGCCTTGTAATTATCTGAGACCAGGAACTTAATCTCTGTCACCATTGACTTTCCAGCACCCAGCATAGCTAGTCAAGTAGTACTTCCATAAAACTTTCAACAGATCTCCTAAGCACGTGTTCTCCCAACATGCCCACCCTGCCAGCTTCCCAATTTACTTTCCCCACTGCTGTTTCCAAAGTGGAAAAAGGCAGGCTATTGAAAACCCTCTTCTTACACTTTAAATGGTTTCAAGCAGCAGGTTACATGATTAAATTAGCAAATTTAAGAGATTATACTGACTGCAGGGTAAAATAAAAGTAAAAAGGAGAGGATGAGGGTAATGGGTCCAGTTAGATTATTTAAGTATAGTACTATTCCAATCAGGAAGAACTTGGATACTATACATTTAACTGTGGTTTTTTGTTACCACATTTCATGGTACTCTCCACGCCTTCATACATAGAGCTGCATGCCACCGTAAAACCTCTGGACCCAGCTGCCCTTCACGAGCTTGGTTCAGTAATGTCCACTCCTCCCCACTGCGAGACCCCATATTCTCTCGGACTCCGCCAGCTGAGTCCAGGGGTCACACTCAGTGCAGCCACGCCCGTCCTACCCGGGATCGAACACGGGCCGCTCCGGGGTCAATGGTTCTTTGGAGGACCAAGTCAAAAGAGTAGCTAAAGGGAGGAGGGTGGCCAAGAACGAGGGGCGAGAAGAAGAAACCCTGAAATGCGACTCGGGGCAAAGAAACCGAGAACAAGGAACAGGGAACAAGGTTTACCAAAGCGAATCCTCGAACACTCCCACTACTGCTTCCCTCAGCGTCTCAACTACCGGCTTAAATGCGACACGCCACCCGGGCGACAAAGAAAACGCTTTATTCCTGCGACTAGCTTTGGAAACCACCCGCTACTTTTAACCAGTCTGGCCAATCAGCACAGTAAAGCCTTCTATTAAGACATTCAGCCAATAAAATCGAAGACTCTGCTCCATGCCCAGCTCTGATTGGTCTGAAATCCAGAACAGGCCTTAATCCCAGGAAGGCTGTGGCAAGATGGCGTCCCTGGATCGGGTGAAGGTGCTAGTGTTGGGAGACTCAGGTGAGCTATTTAACCTACCTCTGGGGCTCCCAACACCTTTGAGTTATCTGATAACTACTATTCTCCTCCTCGCAAACTAACTGGCGCTGACCCGTGGCTGAAATCCTTCTCAATGCCTAAAGACTACACTTCCCAGAGGACTTTGCTCTATTTGACGGCGGCGGCGGCGCGCTGCTGGGGGGCGCGGAGTCCCAGCCCTCTAGGCCTCCGCATCTTTCCACGTCAGTTTCCTGGGCGACCGTAACCTCGCGTGTAGTGTCATTTTCTTTGTTTTTAAAGATACGCAGACATTGAGCATTGTACTGGGCGCCATGCTAAGACAGAAGTTAGGACCGTGCCCTCAAGAGAGCTTGTTCATTAAGGAAGACAAACGTGCAGTAAGAAAAATGACACCCTTCCAAGTGCTTTGCATATATTAATTTATTTAATCCTGAGATCAGCCCAATTACCCCATTTTACTGCTGAGAAAATTGAAGCGGAGAGATATCATGACAGAACTGGTTTGAATCCATAGGCCATATGGATTCACATAGGCCAACACTACGCTGTATTATGAAATGAAATATTGAATGGTAGTTTTGTTTTACCCTCACCTGGACTTCTTGATTTATTCTCTTTAATCTTAACTGAAAACCTGTTACGTGCTGGATTGTAAGAAACAGAGAAATTAACATAAGCACCATACTATATAGTAGCTAGGACTTAATGCTGAACCCAATTTAGTCCAAATGTTAAATTCTTTTGACACCTTGGACATTTGAGAACTAAAATTGAAGTCTTCATTTTTTTCTTCTCACCTTACTATTCTCTTTATACCCTGCATTTCTGTGCTTTTCTTGAGTTGACCTTTGAATGTGTCTTGTGAGCCAGGATATTGTGTTAGCTGCTTGTAGATAGAAAGGACATACCCCAAAGTGCATGAAAACTACTTTTACAGTACTGAATAACATTTTGGGGGAGAGAAAGAGGTTGAAAATGTTTTCACATTGCCTGAAGAATATTTACATTACAAAATATTCTACAGAGAGCATTGTCTAAAATTCCCTTAAGAAAGTTACATTAGGGAATTCTATGATTAAAATCTAGCTATTTAGCTTGAAGTGGTGCTGAAGTTAATTTAATAAAATCACTCAGGTTTACAGTTGAAGTAAGTAATGGTGGTGGGGATTTAGTAAAGAGTCTCACCAAATACAACTTAGAACTGGAATAGAGAGCTAACACAGTTGCATGATATTTTAAGTGGGTATTCTCTCTTTTCTATAATTCCCTTTCCTGTTGCATTTAATAATGCCTTCATGTTACACATTATTGGAATTAGTTGATTATTTTTTCCAAAAATACTTAAGTACCTACTATATAGCAGGCACTGTATTAGGTGTTGGAGTTATAAGGTTATAACTGGAAGCAATGTGTTACATACCAGGGTTGGATTGGCTGCTGCGTTAAATGTTGAAACATAACCAGGCAATTAGTACGCTTTTTCTTTCTTTTTCTTTTTTTCTTTTTCTTTTTTTTCCATTATACTGTAGTTGTAAAACAAGACATAGCCACGCCCATCAGGAAAGTGATTGATCTTGTCACACATTCACTGATGTTTGACCGACTATATATGCAGTCAATTACTGCCTTTTTGTCAGTTCCCTTTTAACAGTGATTTGCTACCTGGCAGGTTAGAATATATTTTCTACATTTCATCGGCTGTTGTATTGAAAATTTTGAATAAAGGCTATTTCCCTCATTAAATTTTGAGTATTTCACAGATACATAAAGGAATGTATTGGGATATAGAGATTTGTTTTGTATCCCATAGAGATATTTAATAAGTTAGTAAGGAATCCTGAAAGTCTCACTAACATGCACATACCAACTTCTCTTTGTTCTTTCAGAAATAAGGGATGAGTTTAGTACCGGTACATTACCAACAACTATATTTGAAGTTAGTATTTATTTAATTCTATTGGGCCTTTTACCCCTCTCCCAGAAATATCAATGCATTTTTAATATAATTTAGTTCTAATGGTGAAAATAGAATCAGAACCTCTCAAAATTCTTAAATAAATAGTTAACCACTATTTCTACTTCGATTTTTCTTACTATTTAGAGTGCATCCAGTATTAACTATTACCACACAGAGCAATTAATTCATTGGAGAACTATACAGTGTTACTGCATAAAGATGCTTACTCTAGCATAGTTAAGCTTAACTTGAAGCTCAAACCTTGCATCAAGCTGCATGTGGCATTTACTACCATAAATGCCTCCAACATAAACTACATGCAAACACAAAAATCAATAGTCGCTAAAGATCACAGATGCAATGCAATAAATACAAAGACAAAGCTAAGTTTGGGTACACAAAACTCTTAAATGTCTGTGTACAAAAAATAAAAGGAAACATGTGGAAATATTTGATTCAATTACATGAGATGGCTAATATATAAAGAGGCCATGTAAATTGATAATTCTAAAACCCAATAGACAAATGGGCAGAGGACATCAATAGATAATTCATAAGATAGGTAAGACAGTGATAAGCAAAGGTGTTATTAATGTATATTTTTACCAGGAGGTGAAGAAATGCAAACTAAAGTAGGGTGTTACTTTTTTCTCATCAAATTAACAAAGATGAAAAAATCAAATACATGATATTGTTTATAGATTTCATCCAGTGATGCAGACTTATGTGTATGGCTGATGACAGAGTGACTAGATGACAGTTGTCAGTATTTATCAGGAATTTTAAGTGTCCATTTTATTTTACATATTTCTTTCTGGGAAGGTATACCAAGGAAATAATTTTAATTTTAAATAAAAGTTTAAACAGAAATCTTTTCTTAGCATAATGAAAATTTCAGAATACCCTAAATACCAAATAAGGAGGGAATGGTTTGAATATATCTGAACTACAATGGAGACAACAGACATGTTTAAGAAGATTCTGTAATAACATGAAATTTTTAGTCACTAAATAAACCATTCCTAGTACCTACTAGAAATTAAAAAAAAAAAAATGAGTAAAACCCAGTGACAGTCCTAAAAAAAACAAAACTAAACAGAGTGAATAAAACCTATAAACAAGAGTATTAATCTATTTTAAGTGTTCTGTAGAGAAATGTAGAGAGTATAGTGGAGACCAGAAGATGGTGGTTGTTGTTCTTAGTTCTACCTGTGTGGAGTCAGATAAGATTTTATAACTGGAACGATGCTGAGTCATGACAGATTAATTCACTGTCCAGTGGAGGAGAAATGGAGAAAGAGGATAGGTAGTATATTCCAGATAGAACCAGCTGTGCAAATAAAGGCTTATCTTTTATTGCTTTCTAAGTATACTATATATATCTATATGGAGAGATATATAGAGATAGATATTCACAATAACAACTGCTTATAGAAAAACCTTGCTTATGGAATTAAATAAACCTACATATTGCCAATATTGCTCTTTAGGTGATTTTTTTTTTAAATACGTCCTAGGTTGTCTGTAAATATAACTTTTTATAATAAAAATAAATATAAATGATAGGTTTAATAACACAATAATGCATACAAAAAGATGGTCTAAAGCAGGGATGTCCAATCTTTTGACTTCCCTGGGCCACACTGGAAGAATTGTCTTGGGCCACATATAATACACTAACACTAACAATAGCTGATGAGCTTCAAAAAAATAACAATGTTTTAAGGAAGTTTACAAATATGTGTTAGGCTGCATCCAAAGCCCTCTTAGGCCACGGGCCCGGCACTGGTTGTACAATCTTGGTCTAAAGCAGGCGTGTCCAACCTATAGCCCAGAGCTTTGAATGAAGCCCAACAGAAATTCTTAGAACATTATGAGATTTTTTTTTGCAACCATTTTTTTTTTTTAGCTCATCAGCTATTGTTAGTGTTAGTGTATTTTATGTGACCCAAGACAATTCTTCCTGTTGGCCCAGGGAAGCCAAAACGTTGGACACTGCTGATCTAAAGTTTTGAAATAACTAGTGGTGCATAAAGATTCACCAACCATGCTTATCATAATGGCATCAAAATGCTGTTAATTGAACGAGTGACTCTATGCATGGATTTACAGGGAGAACTTATTTTCTTTCCTCCTCATACAGATCTCCAAATGCTAGATTGCCCTGAACTCAGGAAATCTATTTTAAAAGAAAATGAAGTTCTGCCTTAAGGTAGAGGACCATGATGTAGAAGTGGTGGTGGTGTTCTCTTTTTCCAAAGGGTAAAGCTGAGCCACATGGTTGGCTGCCTTTTAAAAGTCACTGTATGGGAGAACTGGAGTATCTAAATAAGGAATTGTGAAATGGTGACTCCCTGTCACTGAAAGTGTTCAAGCACAGTCTTGAAGACCTTCTAACAAAGTGTGTGGAAGGTTATCAAACTATGTCACCCCAACAAATTGAACAATTAATAAAAAATAAAAATAACTTAAAAATTGTATGAAAGGGACCTATCTCTTCATTGGTGGTCAGGATAGAGGATTACCTCCAAATCGATGAAATCATGCAAAGGGAAAGGGATTTGTTCGTATGAAATTACCCCAGACCAGTGGTACTCTCAAAGTAAGGCCCTGGACCAGTAGCATGAGCACCACCAGGGAGTTTGTTAGACATGCAAAATCTTTGAGCTCCATGACACCTGCTGAATCAGAAACTGGGGACAGAACCCAGCATTCTGTGTTTTAACAAGCTTTCTATGATTGTGATTTGAAATTTTAGAGAGCCATTTTCCTTCACCATCTATTTATTAATAAAGCTTATTAAATAGTATGGTGTAAACATCCTCTAACATCTGTGCTTTACATACCATTACTGCATATTCTCAGTCATACTATTTTTGCCATAATAGATTTCAGCATGTCTCTTAAATGACTAGAGTTTTTTTGTCTTTTACAGGTGTTGGGAAATCTTCACTAGTTCATCTTCTGTGCCAAAATCAAGTGTTGGGAAATCCATCGTGGACTGTGGGCTGCTCAGTAGATGTCAGAGTATGTTTCCTATATTTTAGTTTTTTCACAGTCATATGAAAGATAACTCATTCAAACTATATAATCAAATTAGAGTACTCTGGTCAACACAAATTAATGACAATAGCTAGGCTTTATTAAGCACCTACTCTGTGCTGCTTTCTATGCCAAATGCTTTACATGTTTTTGCATACTTAATATTTTTTAAACTATGAGATATAGCTGCAGAAATTATGGCATAGAGAAGTAAAGTAACTTGACCAAATGCACTCAGTGCATAACAAGCAGTCAAGATTTGATCCCCGTTAGTCTGATTTCAGATACTTCTATTTTAATTACAATGCTATATCTCTAAAGTTCACTTTACTGCTCCATATATATTTCTTCCTAAGCCTTTGTCACTGAGTCATCCAACCGTTGCCTAGAAATATAGTGCAAAAGCAAAAGCTTCTGGAGCTTTATGTCTAGGTCCTCTATTCCACCTTGGATTTAGGAACTAGACTAGTGAAAAGTAAAGGTGGTGTTGTAAAGAAGAAATAGTCTCCTTCTAAAGATGTTCTTCAAGATATTGTAGTATGAATACAGAGCCTACTTTTTGAAAGATATAAAACATATTTTCATTATAAATTCTTTGTGTACACAAAAGTTCCATTATAAATTGTAGTTTGAGAATTCTTACACAAAGTGGAAATAGTAAAATTATAAAAAGTTTCTCCAGGTTTCAGAACTGGATTAAAGTAATTTTTCAGAAGTCCAGAAAAAAAAAAGAAATCTGTTAGCCTAATAATTATTACTCTTTAAGATAATTTCTTCTCTCTAGTTGCTTTTAAAAGATTTTTTTATCTTTAATGTTCTATAGTTTTGCTAACATATGTCTAGAAGTGGATTAGTTTTTAGTCCTGTTCAGTTGTGTGTCATTTCTATCTTCATTTTTCAAAAATTTTACCTATAGGGGAAGCCGGGATGGCTTAGTGCAGGGGTGGCCAATAAGTTGATCGCTGTCGACCGGTCGATCCTGAGGCCAATTTTGGTCGATCGTTGATCGCTCGCAATGTCTGGGGTGGAATTCCGTGTACCATGGACTTTGAAGCGATTGTAGAAGACAAAACTTTCTAGCAATAGTTTAATGCATACTGGGAATTTGCCAAGGTCATAAATTCCTAGAATTCTGACAGCCTGACACTGTGATCTCCGCCCACCCAGACAATACATTTTGACTTATGTGTTACACTTGTCACTGGACGCAACGCGTGAACGCAACAGTTACGACTCGACTCATCAAAGAACACAGTCAGTTAGCTTGAATATTTGGTAGTGTCATATGGTAGCTTCTTTTCTTTTGTATTAACAGTATTATTATCAATCAATATTATTTATCCTTGGTGACCACGTTGAGTTTCAATTTTTCTTCTGTTTAAAATGTAAGTACCTTTTCTTTGTTTGAAATTAAATTGCTTTTCTTACCTATCTATTTACTTGATAAGTGAGCATTCTCGGCAACAGATCTCTAAACTGCGGTCATTACACTGAGAGAAAAATAAGGGACAGTATTACAAATATATTAGGAATAACAATAATTC
>PVKE010030057.1:0-19863 GCA_004027555.1 Craseonycteris thonglongyai
GCTACCAGACAAATTGGTCAATTTAACAAGGTAGCAGGATAGAAGGTCAATATGTAAAACTCTATTTTATTTCTATATACTAAAGCAGGAGCAGCCTGAAATTGAAATCAATAATGCAATTCCATTTACAGTAGTATAAATATGAAATACTTTGGAATAAATCTGATGAAAGACGTGAAAAAGCTATACAATGAAAAGTACAAAATATTGCTAAGGGAAATGAAAGATTACCTAAATCAATGGAGAGATGCTTCTGGGTTGGAAGACTCAGTATTGCTAAGATGTTTATTCTCTCTAAACTGATGGAGAGAATCAACACTATCTCCATCAAATTTCCAGTGAAAATTTTTGTTGACATCAACAAGCTAATTAGAAAATTTATATGGAAATTTGAAGCAGCTAGAGAGAGAGTCAAAACAGCTCTGAAAGGAAAAGTCGCTCTAATGTGGTAGCTGTGCAAAGGTAAGCAAATAGATCAATAGAAAGAAATTGAGAATCCAGAAATAACCCAACTATATGAGAACAACTGATTTTTTTTTTTTTACAAAGGCACACAATTCGGTAAAGAGATATTATAGCAAATGGCACTTGAGCAATTGAATATACATATGCAAAATAAAAAAATAGACTTGCAGCCGTACATCATATGGCATAAAAATGTATCCAAAATTTGTCATGGAACTAAACATAAAATCCAAAGCTACAAACATTTTAAAAGAAATTAGAGGTAAACATTTTTGTGACATTTGGCTCAGCACAGATTGTTTTAGATATGACACTAGAAGTATAGACCATAAAAAAAAAAATTAATAAACTGGACAAACAGACTGTTAAAAGAATTAAAAAACAAACCACAGACTGGGAAAAATATGGCAAACATAGAAAGGCTGTCGAGAAAAATCCAGCCATTTTCAATTCAATGAGAACTGTTACATGGTTGGATATTTTTTGGACAGCCCTCATATATCTAATTAAGCATTTACATCCAAAATATATAAAATAAAGTTCAAAACTCAACTGTAAAAAAAAAAAAAAATCTCAATTTTGAAGATAACCAAAAGATTTTAATAGACACTACCAAAGAAGATAATAGGCACATGAAAAATGGCTCAACGCCATTTGTCATTAGGGAAATACAAATTAAAATTATAATGAGGTACTACTATCCAGGTATTAGAATGGCTAAAAGTGAAAATGACTATACCAGGTGTTGGTTTAGATTTGAGGGGACTGGAATTCTCATAATACATGGTTGGTGGGGGTATAAAATGATACAACCACTTTGAAAAACAGTTTGAGTTTCTTAAAAATGTGAACTTACACCTACCACATGATAAACCTATTTCAATACAATGGAAAATGAACTATATGTCTATACTAAGACATACAAAAATATTCATAGAACTATATAACCCCAAACTGGAAGCAAAACAAATGTCAGTCAACAGATGAATGAATAAATAAGACATAGCATTGCATCTTTACAATGTAATATTGCTGAGCAATAAAAAAGAAATGAACTATAGCCACCTACAACAGCCTTGATAAATCTCACAACAGATAATTGATAAAATAAAAGCATATACTTTATGATATCATTTATATAAATTTCTAAAAAATGCAAACAATTCTAGTGACAAATCTTTTGTGGGGAGCAGAATTGTAAATGGGCCTGAGGAAACTTTGGTGGGTGATGGATATGTTCATTATCTTGATTGTGTTGATGGTTTGTTTTATAGACGTATAATACATATTTGAAACATCAAATTATGCACTCTAAATATTTGTAGTTAATTATATTTCAGCTATACTTCAACAATGCTGCTTTTTAAATATCCTGTAGTAGTTTCCAAACACTTTTCGAACACAAACAGAAGTCTTAAATAAAACCCCCATAGTCTGACTTCCGTTTTCTTCTGCAGTCTCTTTTCACTTTGGTGTTTTCCTTTGTTTCCTGCCTTCCAGCTATTTTGAGTTTATCTTAGTCCTTCATATATGCCTTGCTTTCTGGCACCACATGTTCTTTGCATATTCTCTTCCCTCTCTTTGAGATGGTCTTCCTGAATTTGTCCAGTAAATTCCCACTCATCCTTCTGATTTCAACTCATTTATCACCTTGCCAATTATACCTTCTCTGATAGCCCTTATTAGATAAGATTCCTCTGTACTATACATTCTCTTAGAGCCAAGTTACTCTACTCAAAGCATTCATCCCAGTCTGTCTTCCCCACTGAGCTGGCATTTCCCTGAAGCCAGAACTGTATTGATCTTTAGTTACCACTGTATCCCAAACTTACAGTGCCTAGCACATAATGAATAAGCAAATAGTAGTAATTGGGAAGCAAAAATGGGAAAAGAAGTAAATGTGTTCATATCATGAACTTAGAAAAGCCTTTTCCATGGTCAGATGCTAACAACTTTAGCAAATACAATTCAGACCTCCAAACACATTGTACTCGAGATTGACTGCCCTTTTAATGAAGGAAGAGAGCACCAGAATTCTTATAACAGAAGTAACTCATACATTGTACCAAAAGATGGCTTTCTCATGATGGTCTTACGGTATTTTAAGCAAACAGAAAATGGAAATTTAGTTTGTATATATTTATAATTTGGTGTCATCAGGACTTTAGCTAGCATACTTCCATCTTATTAAGAGAAAAGTAGATAATTTTGTAATATTAATTCTATGCCATATAGCTTGACATTGTAAGAGATATATGATGTCTTCACAGTTGCAGGTAAGCATTTGCTTTATTGAGTAATTATATCATTGAGTTTGGTATAAGAGTCCCTGCCTGCAATATAATAGCATGATATTCTTCAGGGTCAGTCAGTCACCTCATTTAGTTCTTGCTGCTAGAAGAGCCATCTATTGTTCAGATGAAAGGAAGCTGATAAAAAAAAACCTATTTGCAGTAGAGAATCACAGTGGCACTATAAAGCCATTTAAAATGGGCCATGTTCTTCACATAGTTTTCTCATTCATTGCTGCTGCTCTCAGAGTTGAACTCTGATTTAGTATATATTTTTGACAATGAATAATTTGCCTTTATTTCACAGATGGGCAAGCATAATATAAAAATAGAATTAGTGATGTCACAGGAATTTTGCTGTGTTTGGTTGACATGTATTATATTTGAAATAAATATTTGATAAGGGTTTAATATCCAAAATATATACAGAGCTTATGCATCTCAGCAGCAAAATAAAAAATCTAATTAAAAATGGGCACAGGATCTGAATAAATATTGTTTCAAAGACATACAGATGGCCAACAATTACATGAAAAAAATGTTCCATATCACTAATCATCAGGGAAATCCAAATCAAGACCCCATTGAGATATCACCTCATACCTGTTAGAATCATTGTCATTAGAAAGACAAGAGATACGTGTTGGCAAGGATGTGGAGAAGAAGGAATAATTGTGAATTGTTGGTCGGAATGTAAATTGGAGCAGTGTAGCCACTATGGAAAACATTATGAAAGTTCTTCAAAAAATAAAAAGTGAAACTACCTATAATGCCTGTGATCCAGCAATCCCACTTCTGGGTAATATGCCCAAAGAAAATAAAAATGGGGTGTCGAAGAGATAGCTCTACTCCCGTTATTTGCAGCATTATTTACAATAGCCATTGAAACAATCTAAGTCTCTCAAAAGATAAATGGATAAAGAAGATGTGAATATATATATATATGAGGGCTGTCCAGAAAAATTCAGCCATTGTCAACAAGAACAGTTACATAGCTGGATACTGTCTGGAGAGCCCTTGTATATATAAATTGAAATATTGTTCAACCATACAAAATTTAAAAATCCTGACATTTGCAATATAGATGGACCTTGAGGGAATAATGCAAAGTGAACTAAGTCAGATGGAGAAAGACAAATACTATACAATATCACTTAGATTTGAAATGTAAAAAAAGACAAACTCATAGAAACAGAGCTGAATGGTGGTTTCCAAAGGCTGAGGAGAGGGGGAAATGGGGAGATATTGGTTTAAGGGGACAAACTTTTAGTTATAAGATTAATAAGTTTTATGGATCTGATGCACAGCATGGTGATCATAGTTAACAGTGCTGTATTGTATACTTGAAAGTTGCTGAGAGAATAGATCTTAAGTACTTTTACCCCAAAAAGAAACGACAATTATGTGAGGTGAAGAAGGTGTCAGTTAATGCTATGGTAGTAATTATTGGCAATGCATATGTGTTAAATCAATGTGTCATACACCTTATACTTACCCAATTTAGTATCTTAATCATATATCACTACAAAATCAATCTTTTAGAATGTAAAAGTATAACTACAATTAAAAAAATAAATTTTAAAGAACTGAAGATAGAATTAGTAAATGAATAGATAGGTGAGGAAATTTCAGTGCAGCACAAGCCACTAAAGAGACAAAAAACATAAAAGAAAGAAACAGTAAACATATTTAATTGCAATTTAACAGGAAAAAAAGAATAATAGAGAATATGAGGGGAAAAAATAAAATTGATATGACAACATTTTTAAAATTGATTAAAGACATGAACCTTAAATGTGGTCATCACAAGAAAACCTAAATGGTAAAGAAATGAACTCTATACCGAATCACTTTGGTGAGAATCTCCTGAATACCCAAACAATGAATAATTGATAAGTGGGAAACACTGAAGCACGTACAGAAAAAAGACAACTGAATCGATTCTTCAAAATGCTGGGAGCAAATAGATGGCAGCCTAGAATTTATACTACGCTAAACTATCATGCAAAAATACAATAAAATAACCAAGTAAAATAAAAATATCACCTTTAGAGAAATGAAAATCAGAATTTGCCAGTAGAGTTTTGATGAAGTATCTCCTCTAAGATACTACTTATGGAGAATAAAACTGAGTCCCCTAAGGATTTTTAATGGAATTTGATATTGATACAAACATAAATTGAGTATGATACATTAAAATTTAAAAATACGTTAATGCCCTTTGCACCAAGAATGCTTCATTTATAAATTTTAACCTAATAATTTTGTTATGCCCACAAGGACATTTCAGATTTTCTTATAACATTGAAATCAGAAGTATTTTTACCCCTAACAAGATGAGGCTTAGGAAACATGCCATGAACTATTGAAATTCTATGACATATTAATGGGGCTTTGGTAGGAAGACATCTGTCTAGAAGCATGGATAGGTATCAAAGGTATATTACACTCAAAGGCAGCCTACACTATATACATTGTGAACACAATTTTGTTGAAGCATTATAGGAGACATATCCTCTAAAATATTATGATTACTTATCTCTGACAGTGGAATTATGAATACTTTCAGATTGCATTTTTGTGCCTGACAATGTTTTTAAATTGTTTCTACACTAAACTTTTGCTTTCTTAGTTATACAAAAATGTTGTTAAAAATATATGCTATTTTTGGCTCTGAAAAAATATATAGCAGACACTTTCACATGATATTTTAGTTAATCCTGAGAGAACTCTGTAATATAGGTGTTATTATTTAACAAGCCTTTCCCTTCTTTTAATGGATGAGAAAATTAACTGTCAAAGAAATTAACTGACTAAGGAGTTTCATAATAAGTGTCAAAGCTAGGACTGAAACCCAGGACCCAAATATTATTCTTTCAGCTTTAAAATAAAACTTAGTGAACAACAAGACCCAAGAAGAATTCTTTTTCATTTAATTTTTTTGTACTGAAGAAGTTCTCACAGGTGGAATAGAGGGTGATATTTAGGAGTTGCTTTTTCAAAACGGCAATGAGGGTGAAAGTAAATTATCATAAGCAGTCTTAGAGACAACATCTTGCCTTGCCTTACTGAAGCTGAGGAACGGTATAATTTAAAAGCACTTGCTGCTAAAACAAATTGTCCAAATTGATTTGGAATCAATGGGCTGGCATTTTCTCAGTAAAGGGTATACTCCTTCTAACTAGGAGGTGGGAAAACTGGGCTGGGTGAGAGACAAACAAAGGTCTGTATCTTCTACAATAGTTCACCTGGGGCCTTTGTGGGACTTGTGGAATGCGTAGCTTATCCCACACATTCAATTGCTCTGTATGCATTCATGTATTAACTCAATCATTCCAAACTACAATAAACAAGAAAATTCTTTCAAGTAAAAGTCAAGCAAACATACTCAGTATGACTCAAATAAAGGTCAGCCAGTCACTAAGTGTGTCTAAAAGGTGGGGGCAGGTGAGTAGAAATGGAGGACTCAGAAATTACAGAGAACCTGAAGACTAGACAATCATGGGGAAAGCAAGGATAAATATTGGAGTCAATGGTACAAGGCCTGACTCTAGTACAAACCCTCATTGGAGTTGTGTGCCCCCTCAGTGAGAGATAGGGGCATGGGAGGCTGAGAAAGGGGCTGAGGAGTTTGGGGGAGAGTGAAGACTGTGAAGAAAGGTTAAGAAGTTAGAATTGTTTAGTATAAACAGATTAAACCTATTGAGTTTAATAGATTGATTCTTTCCAGTTAAATTTTACTGAAATAAGCATAAAATTAACATAAAGCTTCTCTAATTTACTGAGTGCCTAACACAAACCAGATGAATAACAAAAATGCTGAAAGATATTATCTCAGGTAAACTTTATAGTAATCCTACAACTTTATCACCTTTGTACAGAACAGGAAGTGGTAGTTCAGAGAAGTCAACTAGATTGGGGAAACATTCTTATAGACTTTAAGTATATTTATTAGTACTTAATTATATATACTTTCCTACTGTTAGGAAGAGCCACTGTTAGCCTTATTTCATGACAGTCTCTTCAGTTAGTTTGTACCCTCATTGACAGGAGAAAGACATTTATACCTTTCTGCTTTATATATTTCAGGAAGCTCAATGATAAAATCATAGTAATTATATAAATTTATTGGTGAATTAATTGCACAAATACAGGTCTATTAATGATTAAATGAAGATAAATGGACTTCAAATCGCAGCGGAAGGGAGCAGAGGAAATGGAATATAAAGGTTGAAATTGCACAGCAATTAATGGCAAAACCTAATGTGTCTCACTAACTACAGAGTGCTTAAGTTCTCAAAATCTACTGTGTGTTCTTTATAGAGTCACAGGGAGAAACTCAAAAAGTTACTAAATAACAAATCCAAACTCTATTATGGAAAGTAAGTGAAAAATTGCGGTATGTTAGCTGTAACAAGCAAATGGTCTACTTGTTAAGAACTTGGCTCCTCAGGTCATATGGGTTCAGATTTCACTTCTATCACCCACTTAAGCTGTTGTCTAATTGTATTATTGTTTGCCATATTCTGTCCTTCCTGTGGGTGAAAGGATTACTTTTTGCTACCCCAGTGGCATCAGGTTTGGTCACGTGACATCCCTTGGCTAATGAAATGTTGGACAGGAAGATGTTTTTCATGTCTGAACAGAAATGTGAAGAGCCACTATGCATGCAGGCATTAATTTCCCCTCAGCCATGGGAACATCAGGTCCCTAATGGAGGCTGCTTGCTCTTCTGTTCATGGAACAACATGAGTCAAGTCAAAGTGAATCCTTGAAGCACATCTAACGTGAAAAAGAAATAAACATCGGTGGTTGAAATCCATCAGTTTTTTTAGTTGATTCATTTAATTAACTAGTTATTCGTTTTCTCTTTTTCTTTTTTGGAAGATTGAGTGTTTGTGGTAAATAAATAAGCTAATGTAGACAAAGTATTTACACCAGTGCTGTGCTTCTAAATGTTTCTTTGAAGAAAAAAGTTTTGATTCATAGTTTTGGCTAGTTTCTGTTTCGTCAGTACTTCCCCATGGTTGATTCCAGGCTACCAACATGTCACTGAATGAAGAGCTCTGAAGAGGTACAATCAACTATTAGAGGTAGGATGTGGTTCCAGCATACCGCTGAATCTAAAACAGTATACATAGCAAACAATGTGAGAGCATATCAAATAGTAAGCACTGTGCAAGAGTTTATTTTCTGAAGACAGGTGACTGAGTGAAATGGTTTCTCAAATTTTCTATACATTTTTAAGATCCTATATTTGGAAGACCAAGAACTTCAGCACTGGAACTAATCAAAGAGATGATCTAGTATACTCATTTCATCTACATAGACAAGTGAATTGAGGCTCAGAGAGGCTGAGTAGCTTGTTAAAGTTACACAGTCAGTAGGAATAAACCCCATGGCTCCTGTTGTACAATATACTCTTTTCCCTTCCAACATGGAGCATATCTTTTTAAAAATTGCTACAGAAGGGATCAGCAGAGAAGGGAAAAAGATGAGTAAATGACTAATACCTCTTAACTTGTTCCATTTTTTGATTAGGAATAATAATAACAATACTAAAAGATTAAAATTAAATGCTGATCACATTTATTGATGATTCTGTATTTTTGGTGATTTTGAGTATTTTGTGGAAGGTTGTCATTAGGAAAAATATTTAATAGTATGTAGCTGTCATGTATCATTTTGCAAAAGTGATGATTATTAGGAAGAACTGTAAATGTTACCAATTATTGAAGTGCCTAATTAAGGGTAGCTATTTTGACTATGAAAATGAGTGTATCCTCTCCTGGCATTTCCTAGTAATATCACCTCCTAAAAATATTGCATTATACCCCCATGCAGTAAACTCCCAAATTAGTGCTTTTCAGACCAATAATGCAGTGTGTTCCTATCTTAAGGTAACAGTGATTCATTTTTTTTAACCATAGTGGTTGCTGGCTGTAACTATGGAATGCATTGTCATGGAAACCACATTCCTTCCTCCCCCCTACTTCAAGTCACCCCAGTACTATTACTGAGAGACAAGAATTAAGGGAAAGCATTTTGTCCGATGCATATGACCAGAAAACAAATACTGCCACGCACGCACACACACACACACACACACACACACACACACGTGCGCGCGCGCGCACACACACTGTGGAGAGGAAGGGATGGAGGGAGGGAGAAATGAACTCTTGTTGATTAAAGTTAAACAATAAAAGATTAAGAAAATTAAATATACATTTTTCCTTATATTCTTTCACTTGGCTGTCTCAATCTAAACCAGCACACACTGTAAAATGGGAAATGACTTTAATGCTGCCCTAGAATAGGAGGTCAGCCTTAGCTTGGGTAATTCATTAGGGAAAGACTGCTTCAGATATTATTGGAACATCACGATATAGAGCATACAATACTTTTGGGGTGTTTGAAATCCAAATTATAGGCTAATGAATAAGGGAAATATTGTGCAACATTTTTAGAATTCATTCTCCTTTGGAAAATGGCAGTAATTATAGATGCTTTGTAGGTGGAAATGCTCTATAATCACACATTTTATGGGAACAGAAAGGGATAAAACGCGAAGGGATATACTTACTCTGTGAATGTGATTTTAGGATTCCACAGAAGGCACTAGACAAGAGTTCTGCTCCTAAAATGTAATCTGCTATGGCTAAGCCCATATATATATTAGACCTGAGCCACAGCATTCCCTAGATATGAACTGCATTGAAGCAATCCTGATTATTAACAGAGAAACCAACTAGATAAGGACTTCTGCATTTGGTGTCAGAAACCCAGAGCCTGAGGCATAGCTGCCTTCTTCAGTTAGAACCAGATTTGCCTCAACTACATTCAAGAGATCTTCATTTTGTAGGCAGGACTCATATTCCTCTCAGTAAGGGGCTGTTTAAAAATGTAAATTTTGGGGAAGCAGGGATGGCACAGTGGGTTGGGTGCTCACTTTGCAGCGCCCGGGACCCAGGATTGAATCCTGGCCCGGCCTGTGCGGAACCATATGCTGAACTGGGGAGTGCCCCCAGTTCAGTTCTCTCTCTCTCTCTCTTTATCTCTGTCAAAAACAATAAAAAAAAAAAAGATTTATTAAAAATGTAAATTCTTTTATATCTTCCTAAGGAATTAGAACATAGGGTTGGACCTGAGCATTCTCCCCTCCCCCTTTTTTTAATACAAGCACCCCAGGAATTCTGATGCAATCAGGTTCAGTGTCTATAACTTGGGACTGGAGGGTGGGTTATTTTGGACATAAGGAAATGTCTATATGAATTGCATTTGACTTGACAATTTACAAGCCATTCCCCCCCCCCCTCACTGGAACTTTGTAAGGCTGAAGAGTAGTGTTATTGGGGGCTTTTATGCATTTAGAGTACAAGCCACCTGGCATCCTGGTTGGATTGCTTCAGGAGGGCATGGTTCTGGCAGTTGACTATGGATATTTAGGAGTACGTTGTTGCTGAATTTCAAGTGGATATGAGTTCAATGCCCAATTAGAAAGAGACATTTTTGAAACTACCATCATTGTGTGAATATGACAGGCCTGGCCCTTCTCAAATAAATCTGAAGACTTTAGAACATACTTTTGGAGAAGTGTGTAATGTCTCCTGTGAAGTTGCTTTTTAAACCATCTCCCACCACTTTTCTTTGAACTTCACCTGAACAGGTTATTGTGTGGCTTGAGCAAAGGATATAACCCCTAGGGACTCAGTTACCACTAGAAAAAGGTGTCCAATAGTATTTCCCTGAGGCTAAGACATAAGATAAACTATGTAAGTAAAGAGCAGATGCCAAGTACCACCAGGCCTTACCACAGACATGTTGTTTATCATCTCTAGTCTTTATGACAGTGCTGCTAGGTAGGGGTTAATAGCCCTTTATAGAAAGGTAAACAGGCTCAGATACTGTGACACACACTCATCATCAGAACCAGTCTGATTTCAAACTCTGAGGTCTTGTTCTCTTTCTGCCAACTGTCTGTGAGGCATAGTACGAGAATACCAGGCACTCAGGTGGCACTCAAAGGATGGGAGTTTCATCCAGTTTGTTTGTACCATTCCTATCACCTACGGGTTTTTTTTTTGTATTTATTTATTTTTTTGGTCTTCAACAAGCACTTTTGCAGCTGAGCCAGCCACATGCTGATATCTTTTTGGACTTTTGCAATTTTGACAACCTCACTTTAAAACAGATAGGGGGAAAAAACAATAAAGCATCCACCACTCTTGATATGCATACTTTTGGAACAACAGAAATACTTCTGGGGCTTCTTGGAGCTTCTGAGATATCAAGGTGGTTAGGGGGAGGACTTTTTCTTTCTGAGTTTGAAAAAAATGTCCTATCCGATAAAGCCTCGGTTCTGAGGCTGATTCTGCCACCCGGGAGTTTAGGCTCTCTGCCCCAGAAATTAAGGGTCTAGGGCTCCAGGCAAACCATTTCCAACCCACTTAATACCTTGATCTCTTTGCTGGCCATCAACCCAGGCACGCCTTTGTCAGAGGACAGGGAGGATGTGCCCTGCAGGCTTCCGCATGGCCTCCTCTTCTCAGGAATTCGGCCCCAGAGATCGCCTGCACCTGGGCCCCAGCAGCAAATGGGGGCCGAGCGTGGTCTCTGGGTCCCGGGGGCTCCTCGGTGGCACCCAGCGCGCTGGCGTGCTGGGCTAGGCTGGCCCGCGCCTCGCTCCCTCCCCTCCGCCCCTCCCACCCCACTTGCCCAGCCAGCGCTCCCCACGGTGACTCCGGATTGCTGCAAGCCACTGGCTTTTGACCAAATCTGGAACTGCAGTATTTTTTTTTTCCTTCTTCTTTTTCTTTTGAGAATCATTTCAGCCCCCTTCTGCTCCCATGACAATCTTCTGTGACTAGGGCGAGTAGGCGGGCACATCCTTTTACATGCTAATATTGCCCCACCTCCTTTGAACCCTCTAAGCTTCTGGCTTCCTTTTATTTTTTATTTATTTATTTATTTATTTATTTAAAATGTTGCCTCCCCCCAAATCACCATAAGGGGAAACGACCCATCTTGGTTCTTTACACTCCCCCCACCCCCACGCCTCGTTCCCCAGGGGAGGGAGACCCCGAAGGCGCTCGGTACTTGCCCTCGGCTATGCTTCTGCCGGGGCGCTGGGATGGCTGAGCTGGGCGCAGGGGGCAGCGATCGAAGCTGCCGCTCGGTCTAGGCTGTCGCTCCATGTGCCAGGCGAGCGCCGTGTTCGGGTCCCCCAGCGAGCTGCCACTGCCGCGGCTCACAAGGAATGTCCCCTGTTCTTAAGGACCCTGACTGTTTTACACCCATGATTTGCCACTGCAAAGTTGCTTGCACCAACAATACTTTGTCGTTGATGTTTGGATGCAAGGTAGGACGAGGTTCATGTCTTTTTAATGCATGCTGCCTCCGTTGGGGGTGCGAACAATTCTTTTGTTTGTTTATATGTCTGCCTGTTGGGAGAGTGACAGAAGCTAAGATTCGTTCTGCTTGACTTGCTCTGCTCTCTCTGGGAGCGGGCTGGCTGGGGGGCCTGAGAGTACACTAATTTCCTGGGGTCTGGTGTTGGGTCGGTAGCTCAGTGGTGACAGGACCCTAGTCTCTAGTGTACTGAGGCTCCAAGAGCAGGTGGGCTCCGGGAAGGGGGCGCCTGGGTGGCTCTCTGATTGGGATCTCGTTATCCATTCCCAAACTCATCAGGCTTACCGCCGCCTGGAGTCCTGACCCATAGCACCCACGGGCCAGCCAGCGTTCGCCAGGGTGGTAGACGGACTGGAGATGAAATTGAACATATCCATTTGCGACTTGGCACTTTTAAAACCGAAGAGCTTATTTTTACTTTAGCCAAAAAATCTGGAGCTAGGCTCATGTTGCCCCCGATTGTGTATTTTTCTCTGAGCTTATACAATCCACTTGAAATGAATACTCAGAAATTCTATCAAGAGGTGGCGCAGTTACTCAGTGAAGTTTCTCAAGAATAACTGTCCCATCCCGGATTTTTGTAAAGGTGATTGGTGTTCCCACGGAAATGAGGTTTGAAAGTTTTTGAAGCAGGTTACCGTTCGTTGCTCCTGGTCTGAAACTTTTTTGATTAACTTGATGATATACTCCCTGAAAAAGGTGACTAGAACTTGGTATTTAAGCAGTCTTAGCCCCTGAATGATACGAAAACACGCCACTTACTGCTAGCTACACACCTTCACTTGTTTTCATTGTGAAAAGCTGGTGGGTTTTTCTAGAATCTATAGAAGACACTTTTGTGGCCACTATAGGACTCTGTACAAAGAAAGAGCATCATTTGATTTAACTGGAAATTCACACTTATAAGTGAACAGATATACAATCTCTGTTTTTCTGAAACACAACACCAGCAACTGGATTTCACAGCTGGCAAATATCTTAGTAAAGTTAGTGAAACATACACACATTCAACTCCATAGATAGTGCTCATGGGAGGTGTAGGTTTAATGGAAACATTGGGACTCAGATCATGAGTCTTATACTGGTGATGCCTGTAGAATCTTCTCTCTTTTTTGAGCCTCAAACTTTATTGTATAAAATGAGAGGTGTGGAAGAGATGACCCTCCATAGCTCCAACGTTCTCCAATGATGTCTTCCATAAAATCATTCAATGGTAAAATCACTGCCAGTGATTTATGTTTCTCAGTATGACAGGCTGTCCCTGCCGGTCTTAAAAAATATATATTGATTATACTAAAGAATAGCTAGATTCTCTTTTTGAACCCCCTGAAAGGTCTAGGGTTTAATGATTCATCACCGTCAGGAAGATGTATGTGAATGAACACCACCAGTAACTAACTTGCTAGCTCCTCTCCTCACACAAGCTTCCAACCTTCCTGCTCTGTCCACTCCCTCTTCTACTTGTATTTACAACGGCATCTTAGCAATAGCTACTGTTTAAAATCCATTCCAATAAACTTACAAGACTCATTTTGCCATGCTAAAGGATTATTAACAATGCTGAATTATTTGTCAAGGGAAATTAAACACAAGCTAATAATCTAATAAGATATGTTTTGGGTATGGAGAATGTTGTTGAATAGGCATTCAATCTTTGAAGCTCATTTTTAAAGAGTTTTTTTTATGCTGTTAAGTTTTCCCCTGATGTTCAGACCATTGGAAGAAATTGGTATAATTACAAGCACGTTTTTGGTGGGGTTTTTTTTTTGGTTTGTTTGTTTTTTCAAGAGGTTGGGGAATTACATTAATTTAACTTCCTTTCAGTTCACTTTTTTTTGGTATTTTGGTTTAACAAATTTAGTCTGTGAGAGAACTGTATCAACAGAGTAAAACACCTAAATCACAGGTGTTGGTAGACATTGTTCTTTGGAAAATAAATCAATTCTCTATGAAAATTAATACTTTCAGAGGGTCTATCTCATTCCATTTTGCCAAGTATTTGAGTATGATAATTCTTAGAAACACTATGTCATAAGAAGCCCTATATAATAAAAATATAAATAACAATTGGTTTATTATAGACTGGTAGATGTAAGGCTCCCACCTTATAAACTTAGATATGGAAAGAATAATAGTCTTCTCCTCTGGTCTTTCTCTAGTGAAAATTTTCAACACTATGTGACAGATAGCAACTGAAAATAATGTAGAAAACTTGTATATTATATATGCTTGGGTTTCAAAACTAGATGTACCACTTACTATATATTATATATTATTTCTATCAAGTTTCAGTTTCTTCATAGGTAGAATGTCTACAGTAATAACTACTGCATTGCATATTACTGTTATTGTGAGAAGCTACAACTTAAATGACTATGTATGCATACATCAAATGATTGACACTTTTATATGACTTTGGTTATTTTCATAGCTCCATTAGGGGGCTCACCACTTCCAGGAGGAACCTCTTTCATTATCAGGATAGTTCTTTTAATAAATTGTTAATCTTTGCGATGAGATTGATCATAATTTCTCTTCAAGTTACCTTTCTCTGTGTTAGATGTTTATATAAAATATAGGAAATGTTTATATATTGATAGAATATTCACAAAACAAAGTGGATTTTTAAAAATTAATGAAAACCTGATGCTCTTATTTCAATCACTCAACCAATATTCCTTGAAAAATGAATAAATGCTCAACACTGAAAATGTGTCAATAAGCAGCTTTGTTTTTTCATGATTTCAAAGTCAAATGATGTGATAGATGATTATATTAATTATAATATTTATTTAAGGGAAAATATAAAATAAAGGTTTCAGTTGAGCAACCAAAGTGGAATTTAAGTAATTGTTAAAGACATGTTTGGAGGTATAGGTATCGATGTGGAGCCTCCAAAATTGCAAGATTTCCAATATTATCTACTAAGTTTGAAACTAAAGTTATTAGGACTGATAATTATTTTGTTTTCTGGACGATATTGAACATGGCAAAGTCTAAAACCATGTTTGTGTGCAAGCCAGACTGTCAGTTTCAAAAAACACTCATACTGTTGGTCCTTAGTGTTCCAAACCTAGTAATGGCTTGAAGGGTTCTGAATAACTTGAACTTTCAAGACAGAAGCCCCAAATAATTTTATTTTCTCACTTAGTAATCTCCAGGCCTCCCTTGCTGTATTCTGGCTATCATTCATTCAGTTTAGTTATTAGAGTACATATACTTAAGACTATAAATGTGAGGTGTTCTTCTGTTCTGGGCTCTATCTCAGGCACTGTGACAGTCATTAGAGATACAATTATAAGTATGACATTGTTTTTGTGTGTTTTTTTTCCTTCTTCTTCTTCTTCAGGAATTACAAGTCTACTGAGGGAGGAAATTCTACTCCCTTCTCCAAAATATAGAAAACTCACAGTCCTGTGTGACCTTAAAGTCTCCTAAGAGAAACCAAATCACTGTTGTTATTCAGGAAAAAAGAAGTTTTTCTATTATACCAGTTCCCTTTTTGCCCTGGTCCATATGCTATTACCATATAAAACTGCTTTGGGAATATTCTTTCCATGCAGAAGGCATTCTGAAATGCTTTCTTCCCTAATAGTCATTTTTGTGTGTAATTATCTTAAAATAGACATTTAGCTTTCCCTTTGCTTAACTGTTTTCTCTACCTGCAGAAATCCAAATACTGAGTGTAATTCCAGGATCTAGACCATAGGTTGTTTCTCTTTCCATGATCTTTCCCTTAACAGCTTCTGCAAGGGCCCTTCCCTTCATTCTCCCACTTTGACTTACCATTTCCAAGGTAAAAACAAACAACACACAAAAAAGATGAAATACTTGTTATTTCCCCTAATTGTCTAAAGTTCTTTATAAAGTGTAATGTTTTCTACAATTATTCATTTGATTTTTTTTTAACTTGAAAGATACTATTGAAATATGGTTCATACATACCTTAGGGAACTTCTCCTGCTTCTCCTGCCCACTCAGTAGCTAATTGTTAATATAACAGCTCAACTGAATCTAACTAACAAGCATCTAGGCCACATCAGGTGCCTTTACTATCCTGCTTGATGGATTAGGATAGGGAAAAGTTCTTAAAAGTGTTGTAGAGTCCTGAAAAACCTGCCCCCCCCCCAACCAGGCCAGGGAATGTTAGCCATTGTGTAAACTTCCCCACCTCTCAAAGAAAAGGAATCATCTGATAGAAAGCAGCCACCCTCTTGTCTTATATGGTGACTGTCCCCAAACAACAACAGCAAAAGAATGAGAATAAGGAAAAGGTTAAAAGAGAAGAAAATAAAAAAAAGAGAAAAGATAAAAGTGGAAGGGTTTCTTACTATAGAAATAAATGGAAAAAGAGCTCAGCTTGATTAAACATGTACAAAGGCTAGAAACTATTCTAGGTGCTTTGCAAATGTTGCTTCTTTCCATCTCCCTAGTCATCAGGGGACAGAGGAGAAGGAAGGAAAGTAGAAGAGGATGATGAGAAGGGAAAGAGACATCAGGAAAGAGGATAAGGGGGAAAGGGAAGTGGGCTGTGGGATCCCAACCTCCAGAGGATGCTTTTATAATCTCCCAGTATCAAAGTACCTGTCAGTACTTCTCTTGTGGACAGTTCCCTGAAACTGTCTTCAACCTCCCCCAGAATTCCTTTACTTGATGAAAGTCTCCGTGGTGTAGAAGAAGTTTTGTTTGCTCATTTGTTTAGTTACACATATCCAACTTTGTTATAAAAGAATGATGGTTCCAGAGGATTCATTAATTAATATATCACTCTGTATGTTTTTATCATTGGTAGGACAGGCTTTCTCTATGTGAATGTTTTGAATTTTCCAGTATCTGACTATTTTGCTGCTTCTTTGTCTTTATTTAAAATTAACACGTTATTTGAAATACATTAAAAAAAACACAAATCAGATATAAACCAAATTTTAGAAAATACTATTGTCTCAGATGACTAGAGGTAAAAATGGAATATTTTAGTGGATATTTTTCTGATGCTATTTTGTTATGGTCGGTCTACATATAATGCATTTTTATATATAGTTGCAGTATAATTGAGTTTACTTTTGAATGTTTTAAGTTTATATTAGGATTTGTATGTATATTTTAATAGCTGTATAACATAACAGTTTTTATGTTTGGATGTTGAGTTTTTTTCCCACCTGAATTTCCTACTATTAAAAGTAAAATGAAATATTTATCTTGAGGAATCAGTTTTAGTTTTGTTTTTTGTTGTTTTTTTTTTTTTGATTTGGCATTATATCCTTTGGATCGTCTGGAATTGTAAGAATTACTAAGATATATCATGTAAATATTTTAAGTCTTTTGCTGATGAGTATTGCTATATTTATTTTGAAGATGACTGTATAAACTTGTACTGCCACAGTTACTTTATATGTCATAACATTCTCCAGCTTTAAATAGTTTTCCTCTACTTTATGGATTTATAAATAAGAGGTGATTAGTGTGTTTTCTTGTGAATAAGGTTAAAATTCTGTTAGACCTTGAGCTAATAGGAGTTGCCTGACTATTAGTGTGTCCAAGTTTAAAAAGATCTAATATGCAAAAAATCTAGGTGTTTATGTTCAACATGGGCACATTCAGGTAACAGCTGTTTGCACTCTCAAGACATAAGTCTCTGTCCAAACACATACACACTAATCTGCTATCATGTGTCAGATACTGTTCTAAATATTTTAAATGTCAACTCATTTAATCCTCACAATAACTTTAGAGTGGAATACAATAGTTACCTCCATGTTAGAAATGAAGAAGTAGGCATACAGAGTTTAAGTACCAGTAACTTGCCTAAAGTCATATAGCTTTTAAGTAGCAGAGTCAAAATTTGAGCCGAACAGTTTTATCTAGAGCCTACATTATTTCCAGAAATAACTAGAGGGCTCTTTCAAATAGCAACTTTCTATAAGTGCTTGTAAGTTAGGAGTCAGTTTGCAAAAATATAATTTATACATTCTTGGAATGCATCTGAATTTGAATGCAAGGCATACCAGTCAGAGGACTCAGCCTTATTGTAAAAAAAATAAATAAATAAAAAATAATTTCTGAGAGGAGTTTTATTTCTATAGTAGTCATCTTCCCATTTTCCACATATAGGTTATTAAACCATAAAGACAGGAGGTGACTGTCTCAAGAACACACAGCAAATCCAGAGCCATAGCTAGAACCAGGTCTCCTAATTTCTCTCTCAGTGATGCTTTTTCTATGCCCTGGTCTCTAGCTATGAAATAGAGGTGAGAGAAGAGAAACTGACAAGATTTATCTGCAAAAAGCAGGAAAAATAACACCTTGCTTAGAGGACTATTGTAAGGATTAAGTGATTAACACATAGAAAAACATTTAGCACAATGCCTGGAATGTGGTAAATATTCAGTACATATTTTTGTCTTCCATTTTATGAAAGCTACTTTGCAAACTGGTGAGAAAGTTGGAGATTGTTGATAATCAACTGAACAGTGTTCTTCAGTCAAGTACACTGTGTTTATTCATCAGTAAATGGGATATACTTTAACCTATCAACACATTATTAAAGTGTTTTCATGCCCTAGAATCTCGAAGTTTACATAATTCAGACAAAAAAAAATTCTAGATTAAATCTGACCTAGAAAGAGAAAATGAAAAATGAGCTAATGAGTGAAATAGATGCTGAGTGTCTGAAAGAAGCAGGTTGCGTAGGCCTTGTGTCCTATTTGACAAAGTATACCTGCCAGTTCAAGGTCCTTCACAAATTTTGTTTTTAATAGAAGAAAATTAGGGAGGGGAGCTAAATATCAAAAGATAAGGAGGGTTCATTGTTGTACAGTCAGTAAACATGTTCAGAAAAAGGAATGTTAGTCATAGAATTCAGGATCTTGAAGGACCTCACACTTACTTTCTATTTCTCATGAAGCTTTTTGCCTTGTGGGCATGGATACCCAGGTGAAATTCCAAAGTCCATATGATAAAATCATCCCGTAGACAATGTAATGTAGAATTGTACACCTGGAAACACTGTAATTAATATCAATCAATGTCATCCCAATTAATTTAACAATAAAAATTCATCTCCAGCCCCATCTGAATTAAATGATCTCTGTATGCCTATGGTATCCAATACTTAGTGCTTGAATCTCAATTTTAATATTCAGTTGTAAACTTGTTTCCTTATTCTATTTGTCCACCTACTAAGCTTGTCCAATCTGTGACCCATAGGCCACATGCAGCCCAGAGAAGCTTTGAATGTGGCCCAGCGCAATTCATAAACTTTCTTAAGACATTGTAAGATGTTATTGCAATCTTTTTTTACTCATCAGCTATCATTAGTGTTAATGTATTTTATGTGTGGCTCACGACAGTTCTTCCAATGTGGCCCAGGGAAGCCAAATGGTTGGACACCCCTGAACACCTTAGGGTCAGGGGCCATATTATATTCACTTAGTACAGTGCCTAAAAAATCCAGTAACTAAAACCATGCCTGTTTCACACAAGGTAGTCAATAAATATTTGTTGAATGAATGAGTAAATTATGTAAGTGCTTATACATTTTTACTGAATGAATTGGTAAAAAAAAAATAACATGTATTTTGTTATCATCTGTGTGTCATTGTCCTCTACCAGTTTGCCCCTGAGAACTTCTTGTGCTATCAGACTTCCCAGAGCTTATATTACCTGAAAGAGACTAGATCTTACTCGAAGTGGTACC
>PVKE010030058.1:8931-19960 GCA_004027555.1 Craseonycteris thonglongyai
TTATTTCTATTTTACTTTTTGACAGATAGAGAGAGAGACAGAGACAGAGACAGTTAGAGAACCAAACTGTGGGAACTCCCCAGTTCAGCACGTGGGTCCTGCCTGGGCCGGAGCCGGGATTCGATCCTCGGTCCTCATGGCCTCAAAGCGAGCGCTCAACCCGCTGAGCCGTCCCGGCTTTCCCCTTGTGAAATAATTTTTAATAAGTGGTATTCACAGATAATGAAAGTCTAAATTTCTCAATACTGCCAAACTTAAAAACCACAATTTCTATGGAAATCTTTCTAAGAAATATTATATACTATCTCAAACTCTTAATCAGTGTATATGAAATATAATCTGTCTTTCTAAAAATAACTTAACATAGTTTTCCTAGATATCAGTGACTATTGGCTAGATAGAGTAAGGATTGGTTATCCATACTCTTCAATTTGTTACATTTAGTGTTCTCTGACATAAAGCAACCATTAGCCAGACTTGAAAACTGTGTCCATTAGAGGGGTTAAAAAGTCTGTATTTGGGTGGGGGAATCAAGAGCCCTTTTTATGTGTAAAGTGAATACATTTAAAAATAAGGACACTATATTTTGATTGTTTGGAGTGTTTTAAAGTAAGTGTGTGTGTGTGTGTGTGTGTGTCTGAATATTATCTGGAACTTACAGTGGTATGAATATGATATATCTAACTTCTGAGTTACTGATTGGTTGCAGCATTTCATTTATTTCTTTCATCAGAAAAGCCTTGTGAAAAATCTCCCTTCTGACTTACAGAGGAATTAACTGAAATACAAACGTTAAAGAGCAGGAAACCAAGAAAGAAGAAATGAAAGTGACAACTTTATCTGAACTCAGAAATTTGGTGGTTTAATGTAATAAAAGCCACAAAGACCATATCTAAGTCTTAGTAGCCAAAAATGTGGGGAATTTTATTCTACGGGCATGTATTTGTAAAGAAGAAAATGACAACTGATAGGTTAATTATTTTAAGGAATGAGAATTAAATATGTAGCATAATGTTCTGGGAATAAAACACCCAAAACTAGATTAAAATTTTTAGACTTGTCAAAAATATTGTCAAAAAATATTCCTTCAAATAGTCAATATTTTTTTATTTGTTTATTAGAAATATCTTACTGTCATTCAGTGACATAAATTGAAGTGTCAAGCTTCCAAGGTATTTTGGAGTTAGCTTTACCTTTTCTTATATGGTTAATATACATATAGCAGAATTTTATTCTCTCTTGAAAAGCTGGAAACACTTGTTTTTTCTAAAATATCCAGGGGTGTTCTATACTTTGTCATTGCTCTTATATTTCTTAAATTGTGACCCTTATCAGAAAATTGCTTTATATGTTCTATTCTTGTTCTGATCTAGTTGTTCATCGGATAAAATTCAGCTCTATAACGGTCTAAAATAATGCTGAAAAATGAAATAAGCTTTGTGGCTCATTTGGAGATAGTATAGAATAATTTTAGATGCCTTTAATATTTAAACCAGATCCAAATCATATTTTTGTACCATGGTTTAAATATCTATGTCTTTGTTTTAAATATTGAGTATTTATAAACATCCCCAAACACATGCACTAATGCTTACATCAAAAGTATGTATGTATTATATCCTGATGAATTGTTCATGGCCCTTTGGAAGTTACTTAAGAGGGATTTAGTCAAAGAGTAATGGTGAAGGATGTTTCACAGGAGTAAATTGCAACTTTGATTCCACTTCTGTTTCTGTAGGCATCTTTTCAGTACTGAGCTTGGCCTCCGAGTGCACGACCCTAGCTGCTGAACTGCCCAAAGTATCCTATGTGAAGGCTCTGGATGTGTGGCTTATCGCTTGTCTCCTCTTTGGGTTTGCTTCCCTGGTGGAGTATGCTGTTGTCCAGGTGATGCTGAATAATCCCAAACGAATTGAAGCTGAAAAAGCCAGAATTGCTAAAGCTGAGCAAGCAGATGGGAAAAGTGGAAATGCAGCTAAAAAGAATCCTGTTAATGGTACTGGGAGTCCAGTACACATTAGCACTTTGCAGGTAAGAATGGAATTATTCAATGAAATGAAATGATTTATCCCATTATGGCTCACTGCAGTGTCAGGAGAGAGATACGTTTCTGTGGGTGTAAATGTTTGATAGAAGTGCTATTCACTCATTTTTTCCCCTAATAGATGCAAAGGAATTACATACATTTTGGGGAAAAAAATAGAAAACACTTAGGTCACATACTACCGTAATTAAGAAAAAAAAAAGGCAACATCTTTTTAAAATTTTAGAGAACTTTCCATTGAATGATACACTTCTGCTTGATGGTCACTATCCAATATGGAAGTATAGCTAGAACTACACTCTTCCCTACTGTTTCTCATTTGATAAGCCTTAGTGAAAGCCCAGAGGACTGTGGGTGAAGCAGTGACTTTCCACCAATACTGAAGGTGCATGGGAATTATGCTCTTGATTAAACTTTCAACCTGTTACCCATCAAGTTGGAGAGCTTCACATAGAACATGACAGGCAGTCTACTTACTTACTGGATGCCTGGCCTATAGGGAAACTATGTCCATAATTTGGGATATATCTAGCCCAGTGATGAGTAGCTGGAGAAGAACTAGACAGGTTTAATCCTTTCATAATTATCTTCTACTCAATCATAGGTTTAAGAATAGTGGGCAGTGTTTCTAGATTCAGGTACTGATAAATTCTGGAGCAGCTCATGGTTTCGGGATAGTTGTTCACATACCCCAAAGTGCCCCTGATTGATGCCTTCTGGTTGGGAAGACCAGTAAATAATCCAGGAGACCATTTCCACTGAGTTTAGCATGGTAAATTCCACAAGGGAATAATGGGTTTACACCAGTGTACAGGCTTGAAAATTTTGCCTGTTCTGCCTTTATTCCAGCCCCATACTATATTAGCTTGTTGATCACCATCACTTGCTTTACGGATACTGTTACACAAGTATGTCACATATGTATTAATTAATTAATATTGTTAAATTTATTGGGATGACATTGGGTAGTAAAATTTACATAGGTTCTAGGTGTACAGTTGTATAGTACCTTGTCTAAATTTGCATTATGTGCTCACCACCCAGAGCCAGTTCTCCTTCCATCATCATATATTTGGCTTCTCCTCCCTTCACACTTACCCCCTCCCCACTTACCCTCAGGTAACCACTAAACTATTAACTGGGTCTATAAGTTTTTGTTTCTTTGTTGTATTAATATCTTTAGATGCAAAAGCTAGTGAACTGTTTTTATGTGGCACTATTTGTAGATCTTTTGTTGTTGTTGTTAAGTCATTAAACTCATTTTCTGAGCACATAGCCAAGACTTCTGAGAATTCATAGTTGCTAATTGAGGGAGGTTTCTTCATTCTTTATACGGTAACTCTTTTATATGCTAATCTGCTTTATGAAGAATAAGTACCGGTATAAAATTTTCATCAGTACAGAGCTATCATGACCTTTAAAAAGTCATGTATTTTTTTATTAAATTCATTTGGATGAGATTGGTTAGTATAATCATGTAGGTTTCTGTATACAATTCTATAATCTATCACCTGTATAGTGCACTGTGTGCTCACTACCCAAAGTTAATACTCCTGTCACCATATATTTGACCCCATTTACCCTCTCCTACCAATCCCCTTGCCACCTGATAACCACTAAACTATCGTCTTTGACATATCTAACCCCTCCATTTCTATCTTCCTATCTTTACCACTTCTTCATGCTTCCAACCTGCTAACCCTGCCAACCTCTAACTTGAACTTTGGCTAAGAGATCTGGAGAGGGAAAGCAAAGACATATAGAGCAGGCACTTGCTTTCCAGGAGTGCCACAAGAAGCCCCTTTCTCTGGTGTGTTATGGGGCCTCAATACCCACAGAAATCCTCTAGTAACAGAGAACACCAATATGCAGATAGCTATCCCAGAATCATAATATATTCCATGAAGTAGGGTATTGATGAAGAAGATACTTTACACCAGATTTTCACGGTACTATAGAACATATCTAGTTATTTAAGAACATTAATATAAAGGATAAGTAAAATCCAGAATATTAAATTGAATGATATTATTTTAAAGTTAACTTTCAAGCAGTAAAATAATTACCTAATAAATAAAAGTACTTCCTTATTTTAATTCCCTGTTTTTAGTTGCTAATAGAAACACACATGTCTGGATACTGAAACCACTATGACATTTTATTACAAACGTCATAGAGTGAAGCTTAGAGAGTTTAAAAGTTGACCACAAATTTTAATATCCATAAATAAGTATAATCACTCATACCTTACAAGACAAAATGCAGTTTCCAAAATTAACATTTACCTATGTAGTATTTGTAGTCTGAGACAGGCTTCAAAATGAGAATATGAATTCAAAAACAACTTAGCTTTAATATGCACACCGAAATTCCAGCAACTGTGTAAACTTGATTTTTAAAAAGTTACTGGTTTTTCTGTGAGAAATATTATAGTTTTAGTTTAAGAATGTATTTGTTCCAATGTATTTTGCTTTTCAGAACACAATCTTGCTGAATAATTTCAAATAGATGATATTTCATTTATTTTTAGACAATAACAATATTAACTAGTAGAAATCATGAAACTTGCATTATAAAGTTTTTGATGCTATTTTTTAAAAATAATACACTTGCTAAGAAAAAATGATTTAAAAAAGTGTAAGAAAGATCAATACTTTAATCTAGCTTTTAGTCAGAAGTTTTTATAATGGCATAAATGGCATTATACCTTTATAAGTGCCTAGGTTCCCCCCACCACCCTATATTTGGTACTACCTCAGCCATTTTAATATTTTGGTTACTAATTTGGTTATTTGTTCATTTATTTATTTTCTATTTAATAAATATAGTTGAGGACCTACTGTTTTTAATATCATCCTATTCCCAAAACCTAGTGTGTGCTATGTGTTATTTCCAACAAAAGTGCTGTGAGTAAAAGACAAAATAGGATTCATGCCTATAGATTTTAATACATTAAAAATTAAAAGTTACTGCTCACGCATGAATGAAATGTTTCTTTTGGTACTGATATGTTTTTAAGATTAAGAATTGATTTAAATTTGGTACAATATATCTGGACATAATTCCTTTCTGAACATATTTTTATCATCTATAGAAGATACCATCATTACCATGAAACCACACCTAATTCTTTTGGTCAAGAAATATTGGTTAAGGTTATCTGCTTTTAAAAATGTGTGCAGGCATAAACTGAAAAAGACCATAAGGAAAATCTTAGAGGCTAAAATGTGAAGCATTCATTATCACACTTCCTCATTTTTGCTAGCACTAATTTTCAGAGGTGACAAGTTTATATGAAAGTGAGGCATATATGCATATAAGAAAAAAAAGGAGAAATTATAAATTAGAGATTAATATAACCCAGATCATTTCTAAGAATGTGTTAAATAGGATTGCTATTTTATTTATAAGTATTTTATTTAATCTCTCTTCATATGATGTTATAATTGTTTAAAATAGGATTTATGTTGTAAACTCTTGTATTTTCATGTAGAAAAAGTTGTGATAGTTATGTGTAGAGAGTAACTAGAAAAATAAAGTTGTTTGTGTAAAATCTCATCTGGGCAAGATGAGACTAGCCAACTAGTTAATGAATCCTGAGCTACTTAAAGCACCTGAAAACTTTTCAGTAGGGGACTTAATGTTATACCTTATTCAGTTGTGTCACATCATTAAAAGTTACTTCTATAGTACAGATTTTCTTCACCAACACACACATGCACACACCTCAACTGATATCAAATATAAGAATCTTCAAATGCATCATTGGACAAGGTTTTAATTTAAACAAATAAGTTAAAATTTAGTGTAACCAAATTGAAACTTTTTTGAGTGTTTTTTCTGTTATTATTTTAACTGTGAAGTAATTATTCCTCTTTTACTAACATGTTTACTATACTTAAATAATATATTTAAATAATTAAAAAGTATGCTATATTGAGTTTGCTATAGATAAATAATTTAAAAAATTTGAAGTATTTATGTATGAATTAGGTTATAATGTCATCTAAATTTGGCTTCTTGTTTAGTTACTTTACAGACACTAAAACCATTCCTAAAGCTGATATAAAATATGATTTATATCAAATGCATTTCTGTACTAAATATGTTTGGTCTTCCTTGTGAAAAAGTAAAAATAACTGATAAAAAGTCATGCTTTCTAAGTCTTTTGGCAGAAGCTAGAGTACTCCTGTTTTGATAAGTGGATTCTAAAGCAAAGTTAGCACATCTAAAGCTTTTAGAGTAGAGAATTCTAAAGAGAGAAAAGGGGTGGGATACCCACATTGTCCCAGTTTTTGAAGATTGTTCTGATATTCTGAGAATAATGCAAATATTTGATATTTAGAGTCTGTTCTCAATTTCTATTCCAAAGTAGTGATGTGCTCTTTAAGAAAGTCCACTGATGCATGCTGAGCCTTACACATTCCTCAAACAACCCTGGAAAACTAGAGCTTTAAATGCGGTCTTCTATCTGGAACACTTAAAGGGAAGGTGTATAATTGCAAATGTGTAAGTCTGTGTGTGTGTGTGTGTGTGTGTGTGTGTGTGTGTGTGTGTGTGCGCGCGCGCACGCACACATGCATGGTGATGGAGCTTTGGTAACAGACTGCTTGCTGAAAATGGCCTTTCAAAATTTTACATTGGGGAACATCAGTGGAAGTTCTGGAAATATATATGTATCTACCTGTCACCTATCATCTAGATATCATCTATCTATCTATCTATCTATCTATCTATCTATCTACCTACCTACCTACCTACCTACCTACCTATTATCTGTCTATCTATCATCTATCATCATCTGTCTATCTATGAATGATATCCCAAAGTCACATGTGTGACTTTGTTCAGATAAAAAATAGTGTCCCAGTACCTAAAGGACTTCTCTGGGGTCACTTGTTTTACTTCTTACATTAAATGTAATTTTTATCCAACAGTATTCTAGTCCATGTACATAGAATCTACAAAACTAGTCAATGTATTATACTAATTAGGCAAAAATAGCGTATCTATTGTTGATTAACAGTATACAATGACACAGTTCCCTTTTTCAATGAAAATAGTAAGTGTTAATAGTGAAAATTCAAAAGGTGAATGCAGAACTCAGGGGTAAAAACAGTGTATGATTAAGCAGTAGAATTAAGAACTCTCCCCTCTGTGGCCTTTCATATCACTGTCTTAAGCCATTGGGATTAGTGTACACTTCTAAATGCATTTCAGACTTCTAGAGAGTGTTCAGTGTGAAATAATTATTTTGCTTATTTTAGAATTAATTCAAATTTAGTAACTCAGAGATTATCAATGGAATAATCTCTAGCATGTGATCTACTAAATTATACAGTTTCTTTAGATTCTCTGAGTGTGTTTGGTTAATTCAACTTTAGTCAACAAGTTAGAAATGCTTTACCCTAGTAAATCTTTGGTCATGATAACTGTGACCATCTTTTAATTCTTATTTGTATGTATGATTTAGAGACACAGTTTTTCAATTGGAATTATAAATGCTTTCATCATTTATGAACCACTCTATTTGCAAACAGGGTCCACAGGGAAGTCAAAGGTCAGAAGTACTAGAAAGTTCCTGTAATCCATACATTGTAGTAATAGGGTCTGTGTTATGGTTAAATATTAGACTTTTATTTATTGGTCTTTCAAATGAGGACTCACAAGCCTGGGAGCACCTAAGATAAATGTTTATTTGTGTTTTGATCCCTTAAACATAAAACAAATAGCTTATCAAAAGTTCATTCTATGACATAAGCCTCACTATATAGGCAACATTTTAGAGTTCAGTGTTCAGGCAATCTGATGGTATAATCAGTTGACTATTATATCTGATTTTTAAAGTATCCTTTTGAAGAAAGTGTGTTTTATAAGTAGAAAATTCTAAATGCACTCTGTGTTTAACTGTTATTCTCAGGTTGGTGAGACCAGATGCAAAAAAGTTTGTACTTCTAAGTCTGATCTGAGGTCTAATGACTTCAGCATTGTTGGAAGTTTACCAAGAGATTTTGAATTATCCAATTATGACTGCTATGGAAAACCTATTGAAGTCAACAATGGACTTGGGAAATCTCAGGCAAAGAATAACAAGAAGCCGCCCCCGGCCAAACCTGTTATTCCAACAGCAGCCAAGAGAATTGATCTTTATGCGAGAGCGTTGTTTCCTTTCTGCTTCTTGTTCTTCAATGTTATATATTGGTCTATATATTTATGATAAATCTTTTCCATTTGTATAAGATAATCTCATTTTCATTGTGACCATTCACATTCATAAATGCCAATCTGTGAAAAATTTTGCATTTTCAAAGCAATATATTTAATTTTGGATGCTATTTGATTGTAAAAAAAATGATACTTTAATTTTGAATGGCAGCATGGTCTTGTTACATCTGTGCTCTGATATATATATATATATATATGTATAGCAAACGTTGCTTTAGGAATAAATGAAGGATAAGCATACTACATAAAATAAAACCCCCAAATCCTCTTCAGTTAATATAAATTGCAAATGCTTCAGATAATTCTGATAATAAAATGACGTGCACGCTGAATCCTGTTATGATCACCATTCTAATGTATGTAGTATTGCAAATTTCCTTCCTTGTATCTTTCAGAGAAAGTCATCCTATTCTCGTATAATTTTAGATGGCATTATCAAAGAATAAGCAAATTATATTACATATTGTTTAAAGTTTGTAAATAGAAATATATCAGCTATAATTATATGGGATCTGTGGAGAAATAAAGTTCAAAAATTACTAATTTGTAAAATTAGCTTATTTTAAAGTGTGCCTGTGTTGTCAAAATGCCAGATAATAAAACACAGTAAGCATTTTTGAAACAGAGGGAAATCTAGATTTATGCAAATTCATACCCAATTCTGACTTCTGATAAAACAAAAATAAAGAATAACTATATTGATCAACTATTTCTGATAAATGAAATTCTATCTAATCCACCTTAAATCCTAAATATATTTTCATGGATTTCATTTTATTGATACAGAGTATACAAAATCATTGTGCCTTAAAAAGAGTGATATATATTTTAAATTGGAATATAGTAATAGATATGTGATTTCACATCATTTTTAAGAAACCAAGAGGAAAACACTCTATTACTAGAAGTAACTTGAGTTGGGCGTAAAAAAAAACAACCCATAATTATTTAAGGATTTTAACTTATTAAAATACGTACATATTTTTAAGTAAAATTAATGTTTTTTGAAATAACTTTTTTCTGTATTTATTTGAATATTTTTGATTTTGTTATAAAACATGTAAAGATTAAGTAAGTAACGTCTTTGTTTATGTTAGGCCTCACTTCTACTTCTATCTTCTTTCCTGTTAAAAGTCTAGACTAGTTATAATAGATTTACTTATTTTGATTTTGTTCCCATCTAAAAATAGGCACTTTGTGGTCTATAAGATTCCCATTTCTAGTAATAGCACAGCTAATGTACCATTTTTTATTTTCTTCATAGCTGAAATTAGAACTAATAGTAATTCACATAACAAAAACATAACACCAAATGTGTTCACATTATTTGGAGAGTTTTGTTGTAGCAAGTTTATGTGATCAATTCAATAATAAAATGTGTTTAAATATTATTTACCGCAAACTGACATGTAATACATGGCTATTTTATTAAAGACTAATTTTTAAAAGCTTCTCACTTATTACTAAATTTTTAAAATATGAGATGTAATCTAATCCTCTGTAGTCCTTCATAGCCCATAATTACAAAAGCTTAGCCATATGAATAGTTTTAAAATGCTACCAGTAACCTTACTGATAGACATCAGTATCTTGCTAGGACCAGGGCAATAACATTTTAATGGAACTGTGGTAGGACAAAAGAGTCTTGAATAGGAGTTAAATCATTTACAGTTTTTTATTTGTAATAATTATATTTGCTTATAATCTTCTTTATACTTGTAAATTTTATTCATATTATGGAGTTTGATTTATATGGTTTTAAGTGGGAGCTGTACCAAGTGGAAGACAGGTATCATTACATAAGAATTTATTTGTTGAAAATAGTGTGAATAAATTCCTTTCTGTAATATAATATTATATCCTCTTAATATCAATTTTAATACTAAATATATATATATATATACAAACAGCTACCCCATGATTAAATGTGTATATATAACTACAAATGGAGCATTAGAAAATGATCATAACAAAGAAGTACAATCAGTGTCCACTAACTGTTGATTTATCATTGTTATACCAAGGATTTAGTCACTTAGCCCCAGGGTAGTTCTGATCTGTGTACCTTAAACACTGCATCTTTCTAAGAGTCTTGCAATATACCAACCTGGATATCAGTATGTCAAGTTCATTATCTCCAAAATAAAGCGTATCTTCTCACAAATAAGGAGGTTCCCTTGTTTTCTATTTCTATTAAAGCCATTACTATTTCAGTCACCCATATCAAATCTTCTTTCATTTCTCACACTCTATGGACTTTCAAGTACCAACTACCATAGATTCTCCCTCTTACACCTATTTCCTCCTCTCTGCATCTGCTGACACCACCCTAATTTAGTTTCCCATTCTTAATCGGACAATGACAGTCTCACTCTACTATAACTTAATTTATTTTTGAACTAACTTTGTGATTTTCATTTTTTAATTGAACACGTAATACAAACATATTATGATGTGTTATTAAACAAACATGTATTGAGAGCAAGCACTTAAAAGTTACTGTCATAGCCTCCAATCTTCTAACTCCTCTCTCTTCCTCAGAAGTTATTGTCTTGTATCAACTGAGACCTTAATCTATCTATCAAATAAACAATATATGAATATAAACATTATATAAATATAAATGATAACTTCACAATGGGATTTAACATAAAGGGTATTTTACCATATATACATTTTTTTTACCATATATGTGGTAAATATATATATGTATATATATATATATGGTAAATATATATATGTAAAAAGATATATATGGGA
>PVKE010030059.1:0-19858 GCA_004027555.1 Craseonycteris thonglongyai
GCGGAGATCACAGTGTCAGGCTGTCAGAATTCTAGGAATTTATGACCTTGGCAAATTCCCAGAATGCATTAAACTATTGCTAGAAAGTTTTGTCTTCTACAATCGCTTCAAAGTCCATGGTACACGGAATTCCACCCCAGACATTGCGAGTGATCGACGATCGACCAAAATTGGCCTCGCGAATTCCACCCCAGACATTACGAGCGATTGACGATTGACCAAAATTGGCCTCACGATCGACTGGTCAACCGCGATCGACTTGTTGGCCACCCCTGCTGTAGCATGCAGCACCAATGAACTGCTATTAGCCTTCCTGCTGCCTGGTGTTCCTGGTCCAGGCTTCCCCGGACTCCCAAATTCCCTTCAGTCCTACCATGTTCTTTCTAGGCTCCCCAGGATCCAGGCAACTGGCCAACAATGTCTTTTTAGATTCCACTTCTATTATTCAATGTAAACTATCCCTCCTGAAATGTGGTCTTCATGCAATCATATGTCTTAAGTCTTTCTTTCTTAAAATATTAACAGAAAATGAAGTGTTTTAGAAATAACTAGACAAAAAAACATACGTATTTTCTGGCGTATAAGACGACCGGGCGTATAAGACGACCCCCTAATTTTACAGTTAAAGCATAGGTTTAGGCCTATATTTGCTGTATAAGACTACAGCCTCGGAAGTGGGGGGTAGTCTTATACAGCGAATATAGGCCTAAACCTATGCTTTAACTGTAAAATTAGGGGGTCGTCTTATACGCCCGGTCGTCTTATACGCCGGAAAATACGGTAACCACCTATGTAAGCAGGCCTCTGCAAAGGTAGAATGAAAAGTACAAGGACAATACAAAGATTTGCTTAAAACCAATCTGTCTTCCCACTTTATGACAATGATAATGTAACATGCTAGGAGTATGAGGCTGATATGGGCTTGGGGTAGGTGGCAGCAGGACCACAAGACTGCCTTGAAAGAGGTACTGAGTGAGGCAGTGAGTATCAGGGCTGAGGAAGAGATAAAGAAAGGAGGGTTTCTAGTTTTTTGTTTTTTTTTAAAGATTTATTTTATTGTTTTTGACAGAGAGAGACAGAGAGAAGGAGGAGGGCCCAGAGCAGACACCATAGCTGTACACCATCAGTTTTCAACATGGTTTTGTTCCACACAGGTGGGCGGGGGCTGCACAGGGCAGGAACCAGGCTGAGAGCCTCCTGCATGGGAGGTACACCACCCTTGAGGTGGAGGCTGAACTGGGGGGCCTCCCACATGCGAAGCTGGCCCTGGCAAGAACCAAACTGGGGGCCACACCACAGCTCAGCATATGGGTCCACAAGGGCCAGGGCCAGGATTTGATCCTCAGTCCCTGGGACTGCAAACTGAGCATTCAACCTGCTGAGCCATCCTGGCTTCCCTGTAGTTTTGAAATACATAAAATCAAGCAACTATGCTTGAGAACTTTTGGGGTATTGCAGACCTGAAGCTGATCATGCAGACTGACTGGCCAGATTAGTGTGGGTAACAACATCATAGCTCTTTCAATAGTTAACGCCCAAGAATAGCAAACACTTTCAAAATGTGTTCTGAGGCTGGCTAATAAAATATTCCTCTTATTATGAAACAGATTAATGCCAAGATAAGAACTATGTTTTAACAACAGAATATCAATTTGGAAAAACCTAATAAGAAAGTATACTTCTGACATCCTACCTCTGTGAAGTAGTTGTTCCAATCCCATCTGGATCAGTGCTTCCACCAAGGTACACTGGGCTGCAACTAGACATGTTCAACAGATGGAAGTAAAATAAAATTACAACAAGTAAGAAATGTGAGAAGTTAATTTGGCCTTGTAGACTCTATAGTCTTGTAATGAAACTGTATATTTTCCTGTGCAAGTCAACGATTTAAGAGGTATTTATTCCGGGATCACTCGTTTATTGGATATAACCTGTACATTTAGGAACACTTAAGGAGTTAAAATGGGTCACAGAAAAATGTGTTTGCTAAATAATGCAAGGGGCAAAGTAAATACTGAAGAATATAACAGAATATTAATTTTAAGAAACTGTTCACATTTACCTTTTTTTTTTCCACATGGCAGAAAATTATTTACAATAGCAATAACCTCCCATTCAAGTTCCTTTACACTAAGAGGTTAGAGACCACAAGAACATTAAAGATATTGCTATTGGTCTTCCTCCTGAAAGCCAAGCAGTGCTTTGTTGTTCAACGTCATTGCTGCTTAAATGGTAATAAAATCCACTAGACTGTGCTTCTAGTGTTTGCTTACTAGTGTGTATAATTCACCAGAGCAATCTCAGCTTACCTTTTACCAAGGCCTTGAATGGAAGCTCTGACAGATGTGTTACCCGAAGATTTAGATTTTAATTTCTGTTAAAAAAACAAAACAAAAGGCCAAGAGTAACTTAGATAATTGTAACATGAAAACTAATACTCTTTATTTTATAAGAAGAATATTTCTTAAATGACTTAAATAAAAGTTTTGTATCATTTTAACATTTCTGAAATGAAAACAATGATCAAAACCTTTTAAAGGCAAAAGGGAAGTAGAACTCCATGAGGAATTTTCAAATTACTCTTTTAGTCTAGGAAATTGATATATTGCCATTATTAGCATGCTAAGATTTACAGTCACTTTATAAGTCTTCAGTTAATACTAGAGTTTAATGATTTAATATGTAGGACCTTCTATTTAAAACTTCATTCTGGAAAAATTCAATTGAGGAGGGAAAAACCTCAAACTCATTTTTAAAGGCTGTGAATGGTACTCACCTGAATTAAAAATAAACTAACCAAACTTCTGGGTAACTTCAGGAATATTACTTTTGATCAAATGGGAAGGTATCAACCAATAAGCATTCATGGAAAACGTAGAGCTACACAGTCCCAACCATACAGTAGTTCCTATATGGTTACATAACATCATCATCATTGCAGGCATTTATTAAGTGTTAACTGGTATACTGTACCAAACAACATAAACCAACCCACATACTAGGACCACCGCCAAGGAGAGGAAGTGAGGTGGGGAAAAGGCAATTTACGCAGAGACATTCCTTCCTTCTACCTAGTAGGTGAGGATATTTAATGGAGGCAAACATATTTCATTTTACTATTTCTCTTAACTCTTTTGATGTTAAACAGAACTGGAAAAATTTTGGGTGTATGTCTGAAAAATAAGAATGTGCATGAGTTTCTATTTTTTTGAGCGTGAGTCATGTACCCTACAGGCTTACACTTATGACTTGAAGCTGGCATACAGTGATACTTATTGTGTTTCTGGGCTTTCCTGTGAGGGTCTGAGATTAGTTCAGAAACACAGAGTGGGTGAACATTGGGGGCAGGGGCAGTACTCTCAGGAGCATGATGTGGCTTCTTAGGACAAGGTGGGCATGGACTGGCCATTTACAGACACTATTTTTCCTCATCCAATCAATGTTTTACATAGACCTGTTCTTCAGAAGTTTATCTGGATTGCTTTATCCTTTGCAGGCTGGAAAACTGGATATAACTACAAAAAGGAGCATATAGAAGAAGTAAACAAAAGCTTATTTCTTCCTGATTGTCAGAGTTACTTCCATTTCAAATTTGTGTATCTTAAAGCCAGGCCAGAGTATTTCCTTCTGCTGAAATGCCTCAAAGTGCCTCACAAACAGATATGCACCCTGTAGTACTTAATAATGAATTTCGGGGAAGAAGGATGGCTAGGGGGTGGGGTGGGCAGTGGCGGGGAGAGCGCTCGCTTTGCAGCCCTGGGGCCTGAGGAATTAAAATGTTAAAACTAGAGACATAAAGGTATTAAGATCTATACTACTCACTTTATTTTTCATCTGTCTGACAAAAATATAACTGGCCCATATCCATATCCTTACCACCACCATTGTCTAGTGATTTTCAGTCCACTGTCCTGCTTTAATCTCCCCTGCCTTTTAAAAAACCTCTCTGGTATTATATTTATTTCTTAGATATTTGTTCTTTGTGGCCCTTACAATTTAGACTTCCAGTTGGTCTCTTTCTTTTAAATCTAACAAATATATTTTGCAACCACCTAAATGGTAAAAATTAAAGTAGATAATTCTCATACACTGTTGATGAGAAGAATATAAATAATACAGGACTTTGGAAAACACTCTGGCAAGAGGTAGAAAAGTTGAAAATGAGCATACCGGATAACTTAGCAATTCCTCTTCAAGGTTTATACACACTAAAGAAACTTCTATACACAGGTAAAAGACATTTAAAGATACCCGACGAAGCACTGTTTTATAAGAGCAATAACTGGGCATAATCTAAATGTCCATAACCAGGGAAGTGGATAAACTATAGTATCATAACAGGCTATTCTATAATACATCAATGAAAACTGTTCATGTTTACATACATCTGTAATAAAAGTATAAAAGTATGGATAAAAAGAACAGTGGTTAACTCTGGGAAGGAAGGCAATAGAGTAAGATTTGGAGAGTTCTTAAACAGTACCTGTAATTTTTATTTCTTTAAAAAATCCAGAGAAGCAAAACATTAATATATGTTCAGTATGAGTAGTAAATATATAGGTGGCTGTTATATTATTTATGAGCTTTTTATAAAGTTAATGTAAATACATAAGCATTTAAAAATTAAAATATTAAACTATTTACTCATGGTTCATGGGATAACTGCAATGGCACTGCACCTGAAATGTTAAGCACATTCCTATAATAAAGACTGTTTGTTTTCAGTCTTTTAGAAAAGTATTCTTCGAGTCTACAAAAAAAATACAGGTAGCCACCTTCAACTATGAGTCGATGTCTGTTCTAAGAGCTTTTCTCATTTTGCATTTTTGCTGAAAAGTGAACAGCAAAACAGATGAGAGTTTCTAATATTTTATTTTTTCTACAACTCTAAGTAGGGTAATTTATTTAGACGACTGCATTTCTCAGAATGCAAAGGAATATAAATAGATACTTGTGCATTCTATAAGTTTTCGGATTATTCTAAACATGTCTTGAAATAATGAAAATATTACCGCACGTTTATAACACTCGACTTACAAAGGGCTTTTTATCAAAGTTGGACTCTTCAAATATTTCATTAATAAGACTGTCAAGATCATCATCTTTTTTAAACGTTTCTGTTGATCTGAAAAACAAAACAGCTGAAGATTAAGAGCAGATAAAATCAGCCAGTATTCTAAGAGTTTTGTTTAAATAAAGTCTATTACTAGAGTTGATAACAGAAGGATAAAAGTGACATTTTTTTCTTGCTATGGACATAGCCTAAGTTTGTTGAAACAAAAATATAGTTTATCAGTTATGAATTCACATGTACTTTATCATTACATACTTAACAGAAGACATTTAAAGCTATATAGACATTATATTCAAAAGAAAGCTGGGCATGTATGTTTCTAACATCAACCACTTATTTAAAGAACATAAAATATGTACAAGTTTAACTATAACCTGAGAATTATAAACAAAGATAATTTTAACCAGTCTAATTTTTTCCCTAAAGCTTTCATCGTAAGTTAAACAATCAAATCATTTTACTAGAGGAGCCAAAGATTAATCAAATAATCAAAGAAAAAAGAGCAATATTTGGTTGACAATATTTCAACTACCTTTCTACTTTCTGCAGGTAAATACATCACAGAATTATTGAAACAAACTGTCATTGCATGGATCTTCTATTTAATAGCTAACATTGACTGAATATTTATAGACGAAGAAACAGAGACTGAGAGATTCAGAAACTCGCTCAATGTCATATAAGCAGTGAGAGAGGCTTGGAATTGAATGTAGAGCAGTCTGTACCATACACCTAACACATTAAAAGATGAACTCTATTTATTCTGAAAAATTCTTAACATCAGGACTATAGCTGTTATTTATTACTTGGAGTAAGATAATTAATCTGATGTAAGAAAATTCAGAGACTGCTGCCTTAGGGTGAATGCCTGATTCCATCTATTTCTAGGGTTTGCCTCTTCATTTGTTCTTTTTTACCCTTCATTGTCTTCCACTCTGTACTGACTTCTTCCATGTCTTACAAGTATGTTTAAGACTTTGCTCTTCAAAGAAACACTCTAATAAAAAACCCTCCTGAAGTCACCATCCTCTTACTCACTACTGAAGAGCAGTCTATATTCATTATTTTTACTTCCTTAGAAGTATACTGGATTAAGCATCAACTGGTGACCTGGATGAGGGTTTCTCAACCTTGGAACTACTGACATTTGGGCCAGATAACTCTTTGGGGTGTGTACAAGGGGGCGGGGAGGAGTATCGTGCATTATAGTATTCCTATTGTCTACCCACTGGATACCAGTAGCACACCCTTCTCCAGTCATGACAATCAAAAATGTCAAGACATTGCCAAATGCCTTTGCAGTGGTAAAATTATCACCGGTGGAGAATTGCTGACCTAGTTTAAATTATTTAGCTTCTCTGAACCTCAAACATTTTTTCTATAAAAAGGAGATTTACACTTATTTTGCTTAATAAGATGGTTTTAAGGTCAATCCAAGTTGTCACAAATGGCTGTATTTCATCTCTTATTGCTGCGTAGTATTCCATTGTGTAGATATACCACAACTTCTTTATACAGTCATCTATCAAAGGACACTTTGGTTGTTTCCATGACTTGGCTACCATGAACAGTTTGTGATGAACATTGGGGTACATACATCCTTGGGAATTAAAGTTTTCAAGTTTTTTTGGTAGATACCCAGAAGAGGGATTGCTGGGTCATAAGCGAAATAAGTCAGACTGAAAGAATCAAGAAACATATTACCTCACTTATAGGTGGAATATAAAACTGGAAGTAACAAAGAAAAAAAAAACTTATGGACACAGTCAATAGTTTAGTGGTTACCTGAGGGTAAGGGGGAGGTGGGTGGGAGAGTGGGGGGAGACGGAGTAGGGAGGCGGTATTAAATATATAGTAATGGAAGGAGAACTGATTCTGGTGAGCACATAATGAAATGCATAGACAATGTAATGTACAATTGTGCACCTGAAACCTATGTAATTTTTACCAACAAATGTCACTCCAATAAATTAAAAATAAAAGAGATCTAGACAACTATTTAAAGCTTCTTCCAGGTGTAATATTCTATCTCTAGCCTCTACATCCCTCAACTACAGAAAAACTCCTCTATCAAAGGTCACTAACTGACCAAATCACTACATTCAATGGCTGTTCTCAGTTCTAATCCTTTTTAATCTTTCAGAAGCATCTGATATTCTTGAGTACCAATTCTTTCAATTCCTTTTATGACATCAGGTTGCTAAGATGTCCTTTTGAAATTTTCTCCTCCTTTGGCTTTCATGATAAGCTCTCTGGATTCTGCTCTCTCATGCATTTTCACAATTTCAAGAATCAGACACATTCAAACTTTACTGACATAATCATTATCTTTAGGGATCGAAACTGTCAGCTTACATAAGATTTTGGTCTGTTATAATAGGTCACACAATTTCATGATACCTACATTTGCCTATGCTTTGATACAAAAGTAAAAAAAAAAAAAAAAGCCATCATTTCATTAAGAACTCATGCAAATTTTAAAAACAGTATATTTTTATTTTTTGGTATTTTAATGCTATAATATCATAACCTTAATTGAAGGTTAACAAATATTTATTGGTTCCCTCTGTAAATTTGCTTCTTATAGTCTAATCTTAAGATATAGTTTCTGTCAAGAATAAAAGGTATGTTCTAAATAAAAGAAATATAAATACTTGAACTTCACAATTAAATGTGAAAAATACATATAAAAGGTTAAATCTAGATCTACAAAGTCCTGGTAGAATTGGAAATATGACCTGGGCAAGTAACTCTCTTCTAAGTCTTGGTTTGGTCAATGAAATGGGATGATAGTATTTACCTCAGAGGTTGTGGAGATTAAATGAAATACCATATATAAAGTATTAGCATACAAAAAGGTCTCAAATGTTAGCTATTAATATAGCTATTATCTAAGAGGTTATATATTACCTGTCATTCCAAAATGTATCATCCTGAACCACTTTATTACTATTGCAATTCAACCCGCATCAGTCTTTTACAAAATTAATCACACATTTTTACCATTTTTGAATACTTCAAAAAATTGCAGATGTTTTGATCACTTACATTAGTAGTGGTTCCTGGTATCCAGATGTAGCACAGTCAATTATTTAATTATTTGCAGAGCTACCACTTTAAGAGACAATTTCAGTATTTTAAAACTCTTACAAGGAAAAGATATAGGCTACAATTGGCAGGTAGTCTCCTGTTAATAAATTCATAGCATAGTCCCCTAACTTTTAAATATCAATTTTTGCTCAGGACAAAATTTTAATGTTTGATATTATATATCAGGTAGGGACTGTATTTGGTATTAGGTTTAGGGCCTTTGTAGTTGTTTTTTGCACAATTCATCTTTACAATTATATTGCCAAATGAAAAATTTTAACACATGACAACAGTACTGGTTTGCTACAACTTTTATAAATATATCATTGAAAAATCTGATATAGTAAGGTGGGATGGGGTGCTAGAAATATTACGGATGGATTTTAGTAGTAGTAGCAGGCTTTGAAGAAAGGCATAAAAGGACTTGTACTTGGACAGGATACATCTTAAAAGCCCTTTCCATTTTTAACCTGCCTGATTAAAGACATCCTACCCCTCTGAACACTAATTCTAAGTAAACAGTCTGGAAGGCTCTTTGATAAACTGTCTCCATTCCCTAAAGCAGGGATCTCCAAACTACGGCTGGGCCGGATCTCATCCGGCCTGTGGAGCCCTTTTTATCTGAATAAAATAATATTAAATAAATAATTAAAAACAACATCTATGTTTTGATTCTTTATTTGGACCTCGAGTGTGTAGTCGGCCCCCAAACTGCTGTTTGATAGTTAATGCGGCCCGCGGGCTGAAAAATTTGGAGACCCCCTGCCCTAAAGGAACGAATAAAAAGAATAAGAGAAATCATCCAATGTAACAGTGCTGTGGGACAAGGATGGTAGGTGTGCTGGGAATGAGTATATACTGTATTTTCCGGCGTATAAGACGACCGGGCGTATAAGACGACCCCCCTAATTTTACAGTTAAAACATAGGTTTAGGCCTATATTCGCTGTATAAGACTACACCCCATATAGGCCTAAACCTATGTTTTAACTGTAAAATTAGGGTGTCGTCTTATACGCCGGAAAATACAGTAAAGATGTCCAGCATAAAAGATAATATACAAATTATTAACATTCCCATAAACATCCAATCAAATGTGCCTTAGCCCAAAAGTAGTCATTTCAGTTGGTTCTACATTTCTTAAAATGCTGACCAGTACTCAACTGAATTTTAGAACTTCTGTTTCTGAACTTCAGAATCTTTTCCATATATTTATCTTCTGAGGGTGAATTTTTGTAAACAATTGTGATTAGAGATAAGAAGTCTGGTAAATTGAGTAACAACTACCGTAAGCTGAGTAATATTTCTGGGAAATCGTACACATGCACACCAAAACAAAAAACACAGATGTAGCTATAAATGAACAAGAATGCCTTTCTTGCATTGCTCCAAAGCTGCCTCTATGTAATTCCACAAGCGATTCAATTAGATTCTATCTCGCAAGAGTTAATGCACAGGGTCCCAAGTCATCACTTTGAAGGATGATGCTCATTCTGATGCAAAATTTTGGTTTTTTTGGGGGGGTGGGGATTGTGGGGAGAAATGAGAGGAAGAAGTCCTATTATAATTACACGGAAGACTGACAAATTCAAAAGGTAATTTTTCGGATCAAAACACAAGACTTAAGAAATTTCCCTGAGCTAAAGAAAAACAAGAATCAGCTAATGATGACAATAGAACGAAATTGTTTTCTTCAACGATTGGTCCAAGGATTACTGTATTTCGGAAACGGAGGCCGAGACAATAGGCTGAAGTTCTCTGTGCCGATAGAACCGCCCTCCCGGCCCAGGAGAGGGCGCCTAAGCGGCGCCCCTCTCAGCCCTCCTTTAGGACCCGGGTTCCGCCCGGTTGAAGCCTCTCAGAGGCGGGGCCCGCTCCCTGGGACTGGCTCGTGGGCGGAGTCGGGCCTTGGTAAGAGATGCCGGAATTCCCGTGAAGAGAGAATTGAGGTGTTCGCGGCCCCAGGGGAGGGGAGCTGAGAGTCTGGGCCCTAGGAGGGAGAAGAGCTGACGGTCGCGGGCGGAGGGGCGGCTTTAGGGCGTGCAGCAGGTTTGACCACAACAGCCCACCCCTCCCGCTCGTTAACCTGAGACTTTCTTTCGCCTCGGCTCCCATCCAGTCGTTGCTGAGGATGCCGCCGCCGCTGCCTCTGGGCCGCTCGACCTTGCCCAGGTTCAGTGGGTCTGGTCTGCAAAACTTGGACTCAACCTCGTCCAAGAGCTCGTCCAGGCTCTTCGCCATCTTGAACCGTTAGGTCTTTCCCGCTCCAGTTTCCAGGGGCAACGCGAAGACCCTGTCGCGCACGGCTTCAGTCGCGCTCACCCCTGCGCATGCGCGCGCCGTCCCAAGGCGGCTCTGGCGCCCGGGATCCTTCGCGGCAACGCGCTCGCACCAAAGGACGCTGAGGGTCCGCGTGGTCCAGCGGTAACAGATTCCCCGCCGGGCTGAGTTCCAAGCTGTTTTTTTCTGCGTGACCTCAGGATGCTTTGTTTTCCTTCGTTCCAGGTTGACGCGTTTTGGTTCCATCTCCCTCTCCTGGGCTCAGGTTGTAACTACAACCGCACGACTCCCAAACTTCGTTCTGTACTTTCGGCCCTATTGGCGTCTTTTTATATTCTATTTCTAAATTCCTTAAGTGATCTGTGGGGAAATGGATATCTGCAAAATGAAACCGAGTGTCTGTAGCAAAATATTTGGCTTCCCGTAGTCGGCAGGATTCGAACCTGCGCGGGGAGACCCCAATGGATTTCTAGTCCATCGCCTTAACCACTCGGCCACGACTACTGCTGATATTATAGCTAACAGTGAAATCCACATAGACTGTATGCAGAAGTGTCTACAGCAGTGGTTTGCACCCAGGGAAAAACATTGCAAAGCTGTTTTGTCAGATCAGAGAATATTTAAATGTTATCGCTGTAATTTTAGAATTTTTGGTAGGACTTAGTGCATATCCTGTCCAACCACTTTAATTTTTTTCCATCAGAAAAAACAGGTCTAGTCAAATCTCTAAAGTTAGGAGAGAGGGAGAAAAGCCCGTACTACTGTACACCTGCTTGCGCAGTGATGGAACCATTTCCAGGAGAAAATCAGGAACCTCTGGGCATCTGGTCAGCCTTTTTAAGTTTCCTGGAGTCATCCTTAGCTCCATTCCCCCGCATCTCGCTCTGAGAGGAACAGCAGGCAGGACTTTGTTTTTTCTCTCCATCCTCTAGGCACAAAAGTGTTATTACCCACCGATTTAAATTAATTACGCGGGGTCAGAGTGTCCCACCATTCCATAAAAGCGCTGCTTTGAAAAATGTAAGGCATGATAAAAATGTAAGGTGTTGTCATTTAGTGGTGTTTCTATAGATGCTCTGCAGGTGTAACCTGAACTTTGAGCATCTGTAGAATGGGTAGCAGAGAGTTTGGTACCCTTAGGAACTAGAGATGATTTGATCCAGATGATTTAATAACTTCATTTATTTGGTTTGTTTTTCTTCAAAATATCTTTAATGTCCCGGAAGAACTTCCTGCTGTGTTGTGCTGGAGCAAATGGTACCTGCTCATTAGAACCCACCTTTAAATTTTCACGAATTTTGGGAGCCAGTTGTTAAATGCAACCATTATTAAAAGTTAATTTATATAAATTTACAATTAAATTAACTATATTAAAAAATAATACTAAAAAATCACTATAGTCTTTTCACTACATATTACTATAGTTTATGCGGTTGCAGTTATTTACGTCAATTATGTCAAATGCAATACAATAGGTTGCTATGGTGAATCTCTTTTTAACTTGCCATTTGGTGATGGCACTTGGGTAGCTTGAAATTAGCCTTCGTGGGTGTATTTACATCAGAGAAATTGTAAATGCTATAAAATATGGCTTTTTCTCCCTAAGAGCTGGTTGTGAAATATTTACCAGCACATCACTATGTTACCATCAGACCAGCCTTGAATATCCCCAGCAAGGCAGCACTCGTCTTACCTGTAGGGCCTCTTGCAGCTGGTGTTTTAGTGATTAGAATCCTGGCATATTGTATGACTGACCACTCAATTTATTTTTAGTTTTTTTTTTTGTTTTTTGTTTTCCCACTCCACCATTGCCTTGCAGGGTGGTTGCATTTGGAATTGTCCTTCAGCAGAAAGACAAGAATAAGCCACTTGATGTTGATGTTTCTCTTGCTATAATATGTGGTTCCAGGGTGAGTAATCCATAGTTGCCATCCAGTTTTATAGGCTTAAATTAATGATTTTTTAAAATAGAAAAGATGAAGTCTACGGTGGTATGTTTCAGTGTAGTTCACCATTGAACGACATAGGGGGCTAGGGGTGCAGACCTCCATGCAGTTGAAAATCCTATAACTTTTGACTCTCCCCAACTTTAGCTTTCCTTTGGGGGACTTGGACATCCACAGATACCCAAATCTGTGGATGCTCAAGTCCCCTAAGATAATATGGTGTAGGTAGGTTAATGCATACAGTTGGCCCTCTGCATCCTTGACTCCCAACCATAGATGGAAACAACACAGGTATTTATTGAAAAGTCCCTGTTTAAGTGGGCCCACTGAGTTCAAACCAATGTTATTCAGGAGTAAACTGTAGTTCAAAGAATCTATTAATATTAACATGTAGATTTGCATAAAGGGCTGTGAAAAGATAAAAGAGAAAATGTCTCTAGTTGTGTCTGTTTGTATAAATACTAGAAAAAATTGGAGCTTATTTCCTTCTTATTCCATTCCCACCCTCATTTTAATAAAATACCAAATATAGGTCATCTAGAGGTTGGTGTTTTCAGAATTTCATTTATAACTTATTCAACTCTCCATCGGGCCTTCTGACTTTAATCGTGTTGTACTTCTGCTGTGCCTTAGAGAGAGAAAAGTCTGTGTCTGAAAAGAGAATGACTGCTACATACCACATATGTGTATGGCTGTGTGATATGTTGTAAAATGATTGTACACTGTAAAAAATCTCCAGATGTCAGGAAGTGCTTCGGTAGACTCTAAACAATGGAAGTGTACATACATGATAGGTATACATGACTTTAGAAGATTCTGCACTCACATGAAAATCATATTAGAAGATAATTTTTAAAAGCCATGTTACAGTATTCCCCATAGTATCTGTGGGGGTCCTTTCCAAGGCCTCCAGTGGATTCCTGAAACTGCAGATGGTACCGAACCCTATATGTGTATTAATACTGTCTTTTCCTATGCATACATACATACCTGTGATAAAGTTTAATTTATAAATTAGGCACAACAAGAAGTTAATGATGACATAATAAGTTATAATAATTATAACAATATACTGTAATAAAAATTATGTGAATGTGATCTCTCTCAAAATACCTTATTGTATGGTACTCACCCTTCTTGTGATAATAGGAGATGATAAAGTACCTTGAGTTGAGCACTTTTACCTTTTCACTTAGAGGAAGCTCTTTACAGCTTCTCTTTGGCATTTCAGAATTGCCAGCATCTCTACTTTTGTGCTTTATTAAGTAAAATAAGGGTGACTTGAACACAAGCACTGCACTACCACAACTGTCATGTTTGATAACTGAGACAGCTTCTAAGTGACTTACGGGCAGGTAGCTCATACAGTGTGGATATGCTGGAGACAGGGATGATTCACATTCTGGGTGGGATGGAGCCGACTGGCGTGAGATTTCATCACACTCCTCAGATCAGTGTGCACTTTAAATCTTATGGATTATTTCTGGAATTTTCCATTTAATATTTTTGGACCACAGTGGATCGCAGGTGACTGAAACCCTGGAAAGTGAAATTGTGGATAAGGAGATAACTACTATATGTATTCCTTTGGCATTTTCTTTTTGTTTTCCAAAATGAGGAATCTTATTTATTACCTCTAATTTTTAATATGTATAGACGATAATGTGAATCTTTGTCTCCTAAATTGTTACCAGTCTTGGAAAGCGTGCCGAGTGTCAGATGTTTCATAAAGGAGTTTCACCAAGTGTCTTCAGATGATACAATTTACTTAGTATTCCGAGGAAGGGTTTTAGGGGAAAGGTGTCCAGAATAAGAAAACTAAGCACTGCTGTCTCTTCCAAGTAACTGAGACTGCCTTCTTGCTAGCACCCTTTTAAATGAGTTAGAGGTGGGGGTACAGCTGGCTCTATTGTCCCACACAGCTCCAGGCCAACCCCTTTAGTTAGAAGGTATTTTAGAATCCTCCTGGCTTTTCACCTGATGAATTACAAGGTCTCTTTGAATTCCCCGGTACTTTGGTTTAATTTTCCCAGTTCTGTGTTTCTCCTCACACGTTGCAGACCTTCTAAGTTAATACCCACTGCTGAGCAGTGACAGTGATGTGAGGGGAGGCATCCTCCCAGAACAGTTGCCAGTCTCCCAGCAGTGGATGCTATGGAAGAAATAGGATAGCACCGAGGCAGCTCTGGTTCTTCTAAGTGGTCCCTTGAGTTAGACCCCGATGTCATGTAGGTAAATTCAGTCCAGAATATGCAGAATCTTTATTGGAATTTGTACATTCATCTCTCACAGCTGTGGAGAGTTTAGACTAATCACAACTCTCACTGGGATACTATCATCTTTGTAATTTGAAAAAGGATCAGGAGCCTGCAGGCTTGGAACATCTTGAGAAAACTCTGGCCCTGAAATACATCATCACACGTGGGGGACACCACTTGCGGCATCATCGCAGAGAGCTTAAGAATGCTGAAATCAAGTATTTCTCTGGCGTGATTTCAAGTGGCCTGAGAAATCTGAGAACTTTTTTAAAAAACTGCAAAACAGATTTTTTCCTCTTCCATCAACCCTGTTGCTGTCAATGTGTCCAATGCTAGGTGCCAAAAATGAGCATAGTCTTTCAATGATAACAATGCCAAGGTTAACACAGCCGCCGGGGCTCTCTCAAGAATCTGTTAGGGTGTATTTGGATCCACAGACACGTTTCCAGAGGCGTGCACCTCCTTAGTTTTTCTAGCCTCAGTACATTTCTCTTCAGCAGCCTGGATAAAACCTGCCACTCTTGCCAGACCTTCTCATGCTTTGGGGCCCCTCGGACACGATTTTTCATTGCCCCCACGTGTCCATATAGGAGGGCTAGGTTCAAAGTTGGTATTTGGGAAAGAGCCTCTGACAGCACAGAGGCCTAATGAACTACAGCCCTTTGTTCAAAAGGCCAGTATTCACAGATGTGCTATCTGAGTGCAACAGAATTTTTGACCCCACCCAAATGGATATTTTATCACCATCCACATAGCAACCAACAAACAGATCAGCTTGAGTAGGCAAGTGCTAGTGTATGTCTCTCAAACCAGTCAACCCTCTGAGGAGTCAGTAATCCAGCCTTTTTTTGAGGCTTTAACATTAAAATATTTCTTTCAGTTTTACAGTTCTGTGAGTACAGCTCCCTTATGCCTCTTCCTTGTCTCATGTTATGTTTTGCTTGATGATTTTTAACCTTCAGAAAGTTAAACCTGATTCAAGAAAAAGAAAAAAAGGATCAAGTGGGTGACTGTAGAGGGGGATATAGGAATTTCAGCTACAATGAAAGCAAAGTGAGGACCACACTGGCAGAGACAATCTGAAATGTCTCACAGCTCTGTGCTTAGACTTACTACCTGTGGTTCTTTCTTCCCCTGATTGGCCATATTGCCTCTTAGGGGAGAATCCAGGGTTGTATGCAGACAAGTTTGCTCTATTTCCTCAGTCACATTTCCACAAGTCAACCAATTTGTATGGCCTTAAAAAAGATACCTTTAGCTTTCTGAAATGAAAAACCTCTCCAACTACACAGAAAGCTCATGGAGATCCTTAAGGATAAAGGCAGTATAGCTCTCTCTCCCTTACCATGAACTTCCGAGGAATATTTGGGGGCTAGGAAGGACTTTAGTGATTATATATAAATCCTTTTCATTCTACAGATGAAGTAGTCATGGCCAGAGAAGTGAAACAATTTAGAAATTCCTTCACTATTAAGAACTTTTCATTGTAATCATTTATTCTATTGCCGTTTTATTCATTATCATGGTAGTTATTCTGGATATGACTATTTTTAATGGCCATAAATTTGATGATATAAGTTTAATATCAGATTGCCATATTTTGGAATCCTCTCATGTTTGGACTGACATATCAGTAAAAAGATAGTTCATCTCCTCAAGTTTTTAAAATCTCTGATGGTCTATATCACTCTGATACCTATCGCTTTACAGTTTAGTAATTATGTCTAGATCTCATTAATATACACGAGGACACAAGCTCATATTACATATGAGGACAAGGACTGTAACTGATACATATTTGTTTCTCCCACAGTGCCTAGGAAGGGAGGGAGAAGTGTATCTTTTGAGAATATCTACATTGAAATTCTATTATGGTACTGCTTTGGTGGGGCAGAGAGACCCCATTGTATTCTAACAGTGAGGCTGATTCTATGACTTGTGAATTGGTAAGTTCTAACTAATGTGGGTGAAGTATGGTCTCCTCAAGGCGAAGAAGGCTGAAGGGGAATGAGTTTCCCCAAGCATGCAGGGAGTCCTCAGTTCCACAGAGGCTGTGGGGCTGCCGAGGAGGCTAGAATGGACTGTGAGCTCCAGGGCACATTTGTGCGCCCTCAGTGCTGGCATGTATCTGACCCGTGAATGAAGGGACAGATTTCTTCCGCAGCAAAAGCAGTGCATTTTCGGGCCTTTTTATTTTTCTTCTTCCGAAAACAACATTGCCTCCGACTATATGTGGCCAGGTTCTACAAGACATCATCATTTATTGGCAGAATGTCACTGATTGCTGTGTCAGCTCCTGTTTACCCTAGTTAGCTGTGGGGACTTAAATATTCTACTTGCACAATGAGCCAGCCCCGCCAGCCCCTGAGCCACCTTAGGATTTTCTAAGTCTTCTCCATCGTGGTTGGATATGGGTTGATCTGGACAGCCTTTATCAGGTATCCAGTGAGCAAAAGATGACAGTGCTGTCTTCCCCATGACCCCCTGTGATGGACGTCTACTCTACTTTCAGATTGAACTCCACTTCTGTTCTTGAGCAGAAACTGTGTCCAAACCCCCAAACCTCCAGGGCTGTAGTCAGTTCCTAGGGTTGCCACAAACTTGATGGCTTCAAACACTAGAAATGTCTTCGTTCAGTTCCGGAGGCCTAAAGTGTGAAGATGTAGGCACGGCCACATTCCTTCTGAAGTTTCCAGGGACAACCTATTCCTTGCCTCTTTCAGCTTCTGGCAGCTATTAGCACCCCTTGGCTTGTAGCCTTGTCACTCCAATCCCTGCCTCCACCTTCACATTGCTTTCTCCTTTGTGTGCCTTCTCTTCTGTGTGTTTATTTTATAAGGAAACATGTGATTGCTCTTAGGACTCACCTAGATTATCCAGATAAGCTACTCTTTTTAAGAGCCTTAACTTAATCATATCTACAGAGGCCCTTTCCCCAATGATGTAACAGTTCAGGGATTTGACGTGGATATAATTTCTTGGGGTCTTTCTTAGCTTATCACAATGGCCCTGACAAACTCCTGGCCTGTGTTGGCCCCTCTTCTTGGGAGATTAGCTCCTGTCTCTCTTGGTTCTGGCTAAGGATATGTGTCAACCTGATGAGTCTGGAATCGTATTCTGTCACCCGTTTGTCTATGAGTAGCTCCATAGCTCACATATTCTTACTGTCTTTCTAGACCTCTTATTCCAGCCACTTGGGTATTAGTGTCACACTGGATCAGATCCAAGCTTGCCTTTCAATATTGTGATTTTGCTTGATGGACTTGCTTCATGCAAATAAGCCCACAGGGAGGTCAGTTCTCTTAGCCTGAGCAATACTAGGACGGGTTCCATCCTCCTGTTAGCCTGACATTGAAGGCTGAGTGTGCCTCATGGCCATGATTGTGTTGTCAGGTACAGTGTGCTCATATCTCTAATATAGTGTATTGGATACCTACCGTATTCTGAGCTCTTTCTATGACTTATTTTATTTAATGTCACAGCTGAAGAAATAGGGACAGAGAAGTAAACTTGCTTGCATTAGCTCATACAACGTGGGTTTTGAAATTGTGTCGAACTGTAAAACTTATGTTCATTTTACTGTGCCATACTATATTTTACATGTTTTTATTAGTTATCTTAAGGTTATCTTTTCTCCTTTTCCTCATAAAAATATAACACAAAAATAAAACAAAAACAAAAAACTGAGGTAAGGGTGGGAATTTGCTTTATTGTAATTTCCTAATTATTTATAAGAACTTGGCAGACGTATGTACTCACTGATAACTTAATTCTTAAATCCTTGTCTGCGGGGGGTCTTTCCAGCTTGGGATCTTTGAGTGTACATAAGTTTATACTGCTCTAGCCAGTTTGTATTATTCTGCAGTCATTGCAATTCCCCACTGTGTGTAGAATCTGTCTGTACTCTCTCAACATTCTCCAGCAACCATCCCGTATTCACAGAGAAGATGAGATGCGACTGTGAAGGAAAACGCCAAATTCAATCAGTCAGGAAAAGTTGAAAAGTTTATATTTCAAGGAAGAAGTCATGCAATGCATTTATACATTGGCCTCTGACTGAAATCCAGACCAATATCCATGCTTCTAAGTAGAGTTAGACTACGTTCTTAAACCAACAGCTGTTTGTCACTTGGCCTTGCTAGCATTGGTTTTACTTCTAGCTCTGTTACTGTACTTGTATTATTATGATCTTGGATGAGACATTGACCCTTCTGTTTTTTTCACATTCCTTATGTATAATTGTGGCTAGTAAATATTTATGCTTTCCATACTTTCTATGGTATAATAAACTAGAATAAATTTAAAAAAAGATAGCTTTCTTAATCTAAAGGAATTAATTTAATGAAAGACAGTGCACTAATGGTGGTGAACATCTGGCTTTAGAAGTCATAGGACCTGAGTTTCAATCTCACTTTTCCCATTTACTAGCTGATGCTGGGGGTGGGGGTGGGGGCCGAGTAGCTGAAGGCATTATTTATCATCTCTGACCATCAGTTTCTTCATCTATTAAAATGTTGGGTTAGTAATATAGTACAGTGTTCCCTCGCCACTTCGCGCCTCATGTTTTGCGGCTTCAGTGCTTCACGGGTTTTTCCAAAATATTCATCAAAAAATAAAAATGAAAAAATACAACCATGTAGGCAGCCACATGGCGGAAAGGAGCGTTGTTTCATGTTGATGCGCGAGAGAGAAGGACCCCTGCATGTCAAACAAAGAGATGAGGTGACTCAGAGTCCATCCCACGGGCTCTCATAAAGGCGCGTGATGGGTTCCCGGTGCGACATCAACCAATGAGAGTACGAGTGGATTTATCCCTGTGAGTTGATTGTCTGCACATCATCGCAGCCTCACCTAGCATCTTCTCTTGTTGTATCTCGCCAGTCTTGTCTATGATGTTGACTGTCTCGCATACTGTATTTTAGTGTTGTGTTGGCGATCACTTGTTTTGTTTAAGCGATAACTTTGTTTATTAATTAAGCCCTTATAATGCCGCCTAAGCGCTGTGCCCCTGTGAAAGCTTCCTCCGGGGCGCCCAAGAGGAAGAAGATGATGACCATCAGCGAAAAAGTGAAACTTTTAGATATGATCAAAGAGGGCAGAAGTGATGCATCTGTGGCACGCCATGACGGGGTGAATGAATCTACAGTGCGGTCCATCAAGAAAGAGGAAGCAAACATCCGCAAAACTGCTTCAATCACCTTCAATAAAGAA